>VJOZ01045110.1:6578-20897 GCA_009801055.1 Stichopus horrens | reverse complement strand
ATCTAAAACTCAAGGCCTGTTAATGCTAGAACAGTGTTGAAATATTGTTCATTACAAACAGGAGAGATTTACAAAAATGCATTAAAATTAAACTAGTGACTCAATACCGGCTGTAGTATGATGCTGGGTGACGCCAACTCTACTATGCCATCAATCATCTCAAAAGTAAAATGTATGTATTGACAAAAAGCCCTGCTTGGGCAAACAGTTTTATTGCTCCCATGCTGGTATTTTGCATCACAACCTTTATACTGTCTGTTATAATATAAGTTGATTACAGCTCTTATGATGAGAGGGGGGTGGAGAGTGGGAAACATAATCCCGAGAAGCCATTGAAATATGATACTGACAATGAAAATGATGTTTTGACCTCCAGGGAATGGTGGGATATGGATATAAATGTTGAATAATATTTTTTCCACCTAGCCTATGTGCCAGTTCCTTAATAAGGTAAACAGAACAATAAATCAAGTTAGTATGACTCACATCTGTCAGATTCGCACAATAGCGGGGATGACATCCACCAACATCCACCAAACCCGCTTCAAACCCTCCTCCCCCCATAGAGAAAAAGAAAACTCTTCTGTACTTTCCATGAGCACTGCAGGGAGTATAAAGTAAGCAGAGTGCCTCACTGAGGTTAACCAGCTTATCCTTCCTCCCTTGGGAACCAATACTACGGTCAATGTACTAATAGGATAGTGCAGTTTAAAACAGAAAGTCACAGTGAGTGACTAGAATCTACCAGCACCTCGGAAAATTGACAATAGTTTTTCAGACCTTGTGCACTACTGGATGAGATGTGTTCACTTTATGTACAGTACCTGTAACTTTACTGTAATATTACACTGGACGATGGCATCACTTCAAGTATACCTTAGTTCTATAATTGCAAGAAAACAGTTTACAAGGGTGGAGACTAAATCGCAGTCATCCACATCCAGCCAATTTCAAATCCAGTCAGTTTCACAATAAGTAGTGATGTCCTTCAAGCACGACTCCATATTAAAGTCGCTCCCCTTTCCCTTTGAAATGTTAAATGTTTACGGTAAATAACCTTGAAAAGTGAACTGCTTTCTTACACTGCATGTTGTTTGGTGAGAGCTTGTAAAATCAGGGGTGTTGTTACATAGTAGAGTCACCGCACAGTGAGGCAGTGATCCCATTTCATGGCAAGATACTACGGATTTCCAAAAAAACAGAGCAAAACATAACAAAGCAACTTCACGAGTACTACAGTACATGAATGACATCATAATTACACAATCTAACCATTTGATATTGAATGGAAAAACTTCCACATTTTATATCTCAGCTCTGGGATGTCCTGTGAAGATGGGAGTTGGAACATTTGATTTAATTTGATAGGCTTTGTTAAATTTATCTGACTTTTTCTACTGTAGGCACACTCTAAAAGAACATTGTATTGGCCCCAACAGTCATCATAGCCTGCATGGTGTGAACCTGCCACTGAATGAGTACTACAGTATACCTTCCTGAACACAAACTATGAAATATTTCATCAAGGTACAACTGAAACACATCAAAGCTGTTTAGATTCAGGATGCACCATTTGGTCCCCCTACAGGGTAGTTTCTATTACAGTGACGAGACTGTTAAAGCACAAGGATAGTGATCATAGTGGTGAGGGCACGTAAGTAGCACACTGGGTCATGTTAGGACTGCATCAGGGCATTTTAGTCAGCAGGAGATTCTGAAATCTTCAAAAATTGGTTTCACCAGTCACCACCGTCGTAAAATGACTTCAGACGCACTGCAAATTAGCAAACACTGCTGTCTGACAGTGCACATTGCACACAGTTTGCGAAAAACACTGACATTGTTAAATGGCCTTCTGTCTACTGGCTTTCTGTTGCTGAGTGTCTGTAACGATGTCAGGGTTGTTTTTGGAGAAGGTTGATGGCGGAGTATCCATAGGGATGACACACTACTATGGACAGCATGGAGGGTTTATTACTCAGGATCAGCTACAGCTGGGGAGGTAACTTCAGAGCCACAACCCCCAGCGTCACATTCGTGCCAAATTTTAAGAACTGTAAAAAGTGCATTTGTGGAAAAATTCAAAACCCTTTTACATGTGTGTGCCTAAGATTTGGAATTAATGTTCTTTTGCAAGTTTAATAAATTATAATGTTAAAATCAAGTACAGCTTTTTTACATTTCTGGCTTCCCAATTAGACCAAACAATGACTGACAACTTAGATCATGAGCAAGAAGCTGTTGAGTGGAGACAGGTAATCAAGAAAATAAGTAAACTCACTGGACATATAATTGGCCGTATATAACTGGCTTGTTGACTTTGAAAACCAAAATTAAGCAGGGCTGCATGACCTTTAACCTAAAATAATACATTGCAATAACACCAGTCGATACATACTTCCTGACAATAACAGTCAATGCACTTCCACTGTAATTGTGATTACCTACTGTACATGAAGTATGATAGGCTTAACAAATAGGCTCCACAAAAAAAACACCACAAAGTTGAAAGATACGATTAACTGACTAAGTTAAAGCTTTAGATCATTGAAAAAAAAATCAAGTGGCATTCTGAGTGAAACAATCAAAAGTTCTCGAATTGTGTACCCATCCAGTTGTGAGATTATCCTTCATCCCCAATTAACCAACTTTCTCATGAGAAAATCTGCTGATATTGGTCACAAAGGTCAATGTTGTTGTTCTAATCGAGGAAAGTTCCTGGCAAAGTACGGTAACTTACTAAATATTTGCACCAAGCCTGGAACAATGTAGGTGTTGGTATATTCATGTAATGGTATAGTTAAATGCATAGCTCTACTATATCTTGGGCATTATATTCAACACAATCATGTACATTTATCCTGAAAGCTCCTTTTACCGCCATAACATGTTTACAGTACAGCTGAATAATCATCTCCTTAATTCTGTAAATGTGACAATTTCTACAAAATTTTCCAATTTCTCTCACAAGTAAGATTTCACTCAATCCAGGGTTCCCTTCTGTGGAAGGGATAAAGGGATGACAATATGGGGAAATACAAGAAACAAAAAAAAAACAGCATGGGAATCTGTACTTTGATCAACAAACTCATAGGCAAACTTCTTTCAATCTGATTTTTCTCAAAATTTCAAGTTCAATCTATACTTCAACTCTGCAAACTTAGCCACTCTTAAAAACTTCATCGCTGTTGTACATTTCAATACAAAAGTAGTGGCAGAAATATGATAGTTTGGCTATGAAAGAAGGTAACCTCCCCACAGTTAACCCCTTTGAGAATGAATTTTAAGATTGAACAACAGCTAAGACACCACACCACACCTCCCATTGACACAGACTCCGAGAACTCGCTTCAGATGTAAATGGATCAGGATATGCTATTGTGTGCTCAAACCTTTGGAATCAAGAATGTTTTATTTCAGTTACAATCTAATGTGGTGATAAGATATAAGTACAGTTACTGTATGAAATTACTGCATCATCACGATTCCTGGAACAAGCACCAGCTGTGAGACATGCATTGCACATACCATACTACCTGTTGCTTTCGAAGAAACATCAGTCCATGTTTGCTGTTCATGGGATGTCAAAGAAATATGACAAATACTAGTTTGAAAACAAGATATTTCATTCCAGATTTAGGAATGTGGGAACAAGACTGTACTGTAGTTTCTTCCAAAGTTTCATGACACAAATGTAAAATTTCATCATAGCCACTGACTGAACAACTTTTATCAAAGCCACATTGAATTGAGTTTCAGAGTTCATCAGCATTGGCCACTGAGGTATAACAATAAAACATATGGTGAGTCAAACTCTGTTGATTAAAATATCCCACCGATGATTGGCAAGCAGCTGGCATGGCCTAGCTACTGTATGGGTAAGAGGTTCATCATTTATCCAAGCCAGATCAACAGCACTTCTGGCATTAAGATCAAAGGAGGGGAGTATGATAACAGCAGAATAACATGCAAGGTGTTCCATAGTTGGATCAACTGAACTGCATCCTAACTGTGGACAAACAAGATAAACATGCATGCATCAGCCTAAAACAACAATGTGGCCAATAAGTTATACCTACAGTGTGGATGCCAATACACTGCAACGAAGAGTGGTTATGTCATCCCGTAAAAAATGGTTTGATACCTTTTTCACTAATTCCCATTCTCCACCCCCCTCTCCCTCCCTCCCTCCCTCCCACACCTCCACCAATCCATTGGCCCATTTGGTAATTTAAAACAATCATTTCTTTTTATCACCATCTTTTTATTGGGTTGATCATCAATGCCTTAAAATAATACAGAGAGGATCCATGGGATTGGGGATGCATGGGGAAGTAAATTTAACTCTTTAAAATCATAGTGAGAAGCTAACACTATATAAATACTCTCTATTGGTGCTATCTACAGTATAGCATAGTTTACAAACTTTCCGGATCTATAATGTTATTCACCTTCCATGATTACTTGTAATATGACCTCAGAGGGACTAAGAGGCATTTCCAATGGAATCCGCCATGCATGGGAAACGATGGGTAACACCTTCAAAGGGCCAGGCATTCCGCAGCTTTATACCGGAGGTGCATATTTTTAGCTCGGACAAAAAGAGCTATCGCCAGCAAAACTGTTCCTCGCAGCGCATTTCAAATCCATGATTCATTGCGGGGAAGTATTCTACACTGCATTTAGCACTCAGATACATCCTTGGCTCCAGCACGGCAGAGCATTATTTAAACTGTTCAAATATTGATAGTATTGTAAGCATGAATGTACACAAGACCTTCACTCACCAAACCAAATCAACTGGTTCATTGCTGATTGATGGTCTGTAATCGAATTTTAATGCATGCTGAAGGATTTGATTTGTCAGATACATATAAAATTGAATGCTTCTTTCCGATCTTTTCAATCAAATTTAACGCCAACACAAACGTTAAGCAACGGCCTTTTTTTCCTTTCTGTTTTGGTTCCTGTTTACAGGCAGCAGCATGCTTCGTTTGACCTGGAACCTTCAGTAACTTGACAAGGAAGTAATAATATCTTTATTTAAAAACATGATGCTCATTATTTAGAAATTCTCACAACCAGCTGGCAATGCCTATAAGGGTGCAAATGACATCACAAAAATTTCAAAACAATTCTATGATCTGTGAATCATGCTTAATTTCAGTCAGTGCTGATGCAGATTTACAAATCATTGCAACAAAGTTTAAACTGAAACATTTACAACTTTAATAGTGTTTATTATACAGGGATACATGAAACTGATCAACGAAATGCTGTAGCAAGGTTGATTGGTAGTTCACATTTGTTCTGTTCTTCACCCTTCATCACCATGGTGATCTTATCCCCACACCACATCACCAATGGCAACAGTTTTTCAAGGGCATGTGGCCTTTCTCTGGAAGACCCAAATCCCAGACCTACCCTGTAGGCCTGTCTTGACTACTGTAGTGCAATGAATCTTTACAGCTACAGTACTTTAAATATATTGCATGTGACAAATATGAGACAAATCTATGTGACTATTAAATTAACTTTACACTGATGTACTGTATGTGCTACAATACTGAAGTGCCAGTACAGTTATTTAAGAAAAAAGGAAACAAAAAGGTTCATTAATCTACTGAAATTTTAAGCTAGATATTGAGGACACTTGTCCTTTAAATCGTTACGGTACATGTTGAAGTACTTTCTGCCAACTGAAAATCATGACATCATCTGTCAATGAACTTCTGCGTACAGAGAGACAGAGAGAGAGTGACTCTATAATAGGGTGAATAACCTGAAGGTCTCTCCCTTATACTCCCACCAGAAAAAATGCTCTTAACTGGAATTATTTTCTGTTTCCCAGAAAATCAAGTTTAATAATATCTTGATGTCCTAAACAAAGAGCAGTTAAAATAGATGACAATGTGGGTCGCTGTACATTTTCGAAAAACTGGGGTTCAAAAAAAGTTCGAAAGCCTCAATCATGACTAAATTGGCCTCGATGTCAGCAGGCGATAACAACAACCATTAACCTCTATGTACATGCACCTGGGAGGTTTAATTGGCCACAAAGTGTTATGCAACATTTGGTAAGTAAGACACAAGTGGGGTCATTGAACTGTGACAAGGTGAAGGTGCAGCTTGCTGTGACACTTCAGGTGTTGTACTGTCTCTGTTAGTCTTTTGTCATTGAATCCACTCTGAGTAGGCACTAAAACCACAAAAGGCATTGACTAACTTTATGACCACTTACGAATTTATTTACACTTGAAACATAAAACTGACATTTTTTGTTAACTTCATCCACTGGAACTGGCATTCAGTTAATTTTCAATAATTTAACTAGGTGTAAATCTTTTCAATGGGTCAAAAGTATAGTGTTAATTAAATTAACTAGAGTGAGTTCATTTGACTTTATAAAGGCTAAAAACTGTGTACTGTACTCACTCTCACAGTAGGTCTGTAGTTTTTTTACTGAATATGTAGCAAAGTGTACCATTTACTGGACTAAAGAATCATTACTATCATTTATTGTCCTACAGTATATTACATTGGACTAGATTTTTAAATATTTTTCACTGCCATGGTTCCTGTCAAAAGGGGGAGGGGAAGGGGAGGGGATTTGTCCCCACCCAAAAATAAAGATCCCCTCCTCCCTCTCTGGTCACTCAACAAAAATAAAAAAACCTGTCAATATCCTGGTTTCTTACTAACGAAGAGGTTAGTTTTGCAGCAATTTTTAACTTACTTAAATAAATGACCTTAAAGACCCTTTAAATTGCACCATATAGGTGCACCCTTGATGCAAGCTTTTGTCCCCCTAATCCCACTTGTAACTTTGGCCGAGGACAGCATCACTTTGGACTTGGGGTTTATGAGTAATAAATCTCTCCCTTTTTTGTGTTTCTGTTCAGAATTCTACACATTAAACTTTAAAACACTGACGGTTTCACAAAGCAGAAAAAATTATACAATAATAGACAAAGGACTGAAAAAAGTGCTGTAGGGACTGTTGCTTAGCAACCAATACAACAAATGCATACAATCTGATATTTAAGTTCAAAGTGTCTGTACACATGAAAAGTAAGTGGATTGTAGTTCAGCAAACATTTACATTACAACAATAAACATAAGTAAAACTATAATTCCAACACACAGTAAATGGAAAACGATTCGCACACAAAAACACATATGATCTAATAAAGTCCTGTAATTGGTAATAGATGCATCATCATATTCTCTTTAAAAGTTATGACATAGAAGTTCTGATAAAGTTGACATTAAAATGAAACACCATATAGGCACAACTACAACTTGTTGACTTTAAATTTTCCTGTGCCTAAATTAAATTGTATCGATTGAATGGTCTACTAATTGGATTGATTGATTGACTGATTATGTAAACTGCTGTAAAAACAAATTTTCAATTTGCAGGTATATACTCTATCCATCCTGATTGACTAACAGTTAAGCAGACTACTGTATAGTGTGTAACATCAGGGGATGGTCTCATCAGTTACAGTAGCTACTGTATGAAATAAAAAAGGAGGATTTCTAACATGGCCGAACCCTACAGTATGACCTATCCCATGCCAACCAATCCCCACCAGATCTACTCCAAAAGAAAGTAGTTTCTTAAACTTTCTTGGATACAGATCTCTAAACAAAGATTTTTTATAAAATAATGTTCCTTTCTCCATGTCTGACTTCAACAGATTGTCAAACATGTAAAGTGCAACTTTTAGATGTACATGAGCATGCAGATTTAGTTCATGCTGTAATTTGAGGGACGGCTTGTAACATCAACGAAATTGGAATTGCACGGAAACGCATGAATGTAACAACTTATATTCACTGTTTGCCAATAAGGAGAGAAAACTTAACAGGAGCAGGAAACAGGAGCAGGGAACAAAATTCAGTCCCAGCAGAGATTTCCAGCACTGTCAAAGAAATAAAGGGACTTCCATTGATTACAGGTTAGAAGAGCATACCACTGAATATCTCCACCAGAGTTAAAAATAAACAATGACATCATTGGGTAGACTGACAAACAATATGGTTCCAACCCCGTTCCAGATGCTAACACAAAGGAAAGTTTTATCTCCCTTTCACTCTGACTCCACCTATTTCCTTCAATAATTGACAGATGTCAATAACAAATCCCTACCACATTCAAAAGGCATGATGCTCACTTACCTGCCTTTTTAAATGTGACTCACTTGTGGTTTTCAAAAAAAAAATGCCAGGAGAACACAAAGGATCCTTTCCACATTAATCAATATTTGGAGAGAGGACCAAAGAGTAGCGGTGACTTTAAAACAATATATATGATGTAAGGTTGTACTTTGTATAGTTTTGTTATATTAGCTGTGGTAATGTTAAATGTCACTTTTCATTAAAAATATCGTAAAACTCAGTCACCTCTGACACGTCCCTTGAGGGATGTTTTTTTTTATCTTCTATCTACTGAATAAACTGTATCCATAAACATTAACATTATACATGAGGGCAAGTTTCCAAACTCCCCTGGAGTTAATCATTGAGAAGTTACAACAAGGTAAACACAGGTGTTCCTTATAGGGTTGTTGAACCTCACCACAGTAAATACTTTCAGGTGTGGGTGAAGGAATCCCCCCTCTTGTCATATTGACGATGAGTCATGCTGGTTTGCAAAGAGAGACATCAGTTAATTCCTATTTTATTGCTGTGTTCTTATTCATGCTGGCCTGTGTACCTGTCAAAATGCACACCTGTCACAGTCACTTTTTATGGAGAGCAGGCTTCCTCAAACAGTGGGCAGGTCAGTGGTTTGTGACATAAATTTGGGCAAAAAAATTACAGGAAGAATATTGGAAAGTAATGAAACAAATTGCAAACATGTTGAAAAGATATATAGTCTCTCAAAATCAGGTGAATAGATTTATTTATCCACAAAACTCACAGTCTGACAAGTCCATTTAAAAAATAATCTGGTCTCACCCCGGCCAAAAAAAGGGGAAATTACTGCCAATTAAAGAACATTGACATTTTGTGGAAAAATCTGACTTGGCACAGCGAGCAACCTCTATCCTAGTCTTGGTCAAGACTTAGTGAATCCTCCCCATAAGGGTATGGAGAAAAATTGGTTTATCTCTTTCCCCAGATGGGTGGCACATTTACATCAACCATATTCTACCATGTGGTGCTTCAACAAATTAAACCCATAGGGAACCCTGCTATTGGAACTTCATTATGTTTTCTACAGCATCCCAGAGAAAAAGGCCTAGTTTTTATTAGATTGGGTGTTCATATCAGTGTGCTGAGTTTTCTTCATTTTTTAGACTTTGCTTCTTCTTTCTCCTCCACCCCTCCCACTCATACCTATGCCTGAGTTTCAAAACCTGACAAGACATCTACAGGAAATCATGCCTGTGAAGCTGGCAAAACCCTCTAGAGCCTATAGGCAACTCAAATTGTGTATTTGATGTGTAAGAACATACCAAGAAAACTGGTAAACAACATACTCCCACGTTGAACAGCTCATTAATTCATACATTGATACAACATGTGGAGGAGTTAGTTACAGAAATCCTATGCACAGTGAATGATGACAAGCTGGTGCCACTGAATAAGTATACATGCTGTACAACTCAATGAGTAAAAGCTGTTAACACATAAAAAAAGACATATGAAGTAACCTTTCCCTTAATTATAGAGGATGTCTAATTAGTTACAAGTTTTAAAATGTACAAGACCGCACTGCAGATGATGAAACCTAGAGGTCGGCCAAAACAAGTTCAAATTTCTAAAACGAGTTGCTGTAATTATGAAGGCTCAGAATTCATGGCCATCCATGCAAGGTAAAGTGAGTTCCAGCCTTCCAGGGCCAGCCATTTAATGAAGACTGCTGTCAGACACGTACCATTTAAAATAATAAGATAAGACACTGTCCAACTGTAAAGGCAGAAAGCCCTGTACAAACACTGTGTGTCTCACATACAGTAAATTTGTTCACAAATGATGAGCTGTTGGGGCAGGTAATGATGTATTGGGCAGACTTTGCTGAAACCAACCCACCGTGTCAATGGCTCTCTGGATATGCTAATTTTGCAGTAAGCAACAGTACTGTATAAGGCCATTGCAAACATAGTCCGGATTCCTCCCTTCTGTTTCCCCTCCTTTTCCTTTTTTTTTGGGACATGCATCACAAACGTGTTTCTCCTTTCTCGGTCAATGATACTTGGAGATTTGTCTATTTATTTACCTAAAATTGGGGGAAGAAGCACACAATAGCCTTGTGAAATAACAACCCAGAATATGATACTGTATGTCTGCAAAATTTCTTTTAATGCAGTCAGGTAAAATCAATAGCCATACTGTATGTGGTGAATCCCAAGGTCAACCATTTCTCCAAATGTAATTGTTGATACTTCTTTAATATTAAACTTGATATTTATTTAATCACTTTAATTTGTTTAATTCTACTTCAGGTACAAAGTATGCCATCTCATCTGAAAACCATAGATGATGATCCACAGTATTAGATACAATCTTCATATTTCATAATTGAGGAGCTACTTTCTCTTCCAGGTGCAATACAGAGTTCATGTTTGCCTGTGTATCTGGTATTGGGTTTCATCTAGATTTTCAAGGTGGCAAAAATTTTAAGTGCAGTTGCTTGCATAAAAAGTTTCATTTCTTACATAGATCTTTAAATCAAAACCAAGTGTACAGCTTGGCTGAGCATTTGGCAACCGTTTTTCTTTTCCATTTTTTTTTTCAAAATTCTTTCCCCATCTCTGGGTCTGAATATGAGTGACTAGAGTCTGACACACTTTGTGTACAATTTNNCCTTTGAATGAATGCTTTTTAGACCTCTGCTTATCACTAACTATTTTTGCACCACTGTAGGCTCTCATAGCTACAACTAGTACCACTTTGGCAACCCTTTTTCTTTTCTCTTTTGTTTTCAAAGTTTTTTCACCATCTGTGTCTGAGAAATCAAAGACAAGCCTGACACACATTTTTGTGCATATCATCTGGCATTTTTTCACACTTGGAGTATGCAAACTTACAGCTACTGTAACAAAGATGAACTTTTTCCACATTTCTTCCATGGGGGAGGGTGTGGAGAGGGGGTTCTGCCTATCACCAAATATTTTGGCTTTACCGTAAACTCCTGTACATCTGTATTAACTTCTATAGTTACAATGCTGAACGTGCACTAAGATGCCTTTCACGCTGGAACAATGCAGTTAGTCAATTACCGCAGAACTTTTTTTTACTTTGCTTCAATAAAAGCAAACTTGCCCAGTACAAGTACTATGCATCCAGATTGAAGCTTGGTCACCTCTGTAGGGTAACTATATATAATTGTTCACTCAGTTTATGGTTATAAGTGCTGTACTGTATACCACATAATGCACCAGAACAACATGATCACAAATTAAACGAAAAAAATGTTCGACGATACAATTGGACCCAAGAGCAGGAAATAATTTATCTGGTGTTACATCTCATTTTGCTACAGAAACTGGTCCCTATGCAAATGGAATACATACTGTGTAGCAGTTTTCACACATGCAACACACAAGATTTCTCAGATTTTGCGACGAAATACCCAAGGAACCCCCAAACTACTATGCAAATTCAGAAGCTAAATTTATTCCCTGTAAAATGATCACACTACAGCACCTTCAGTTGTGAAAATGGCTAAGTACCTGTACTGTATGGGTACAGCATACAGTACTTCCTAAACTGAACATGATGTTATCTTGAATGTTAACACTGGTTTTTGCTCCACATGTAGTACTACATACAGTCAGTAACACTGACTCACACAAAATTAAAATTGTGATTGACATTGTTACACACATCAGCCAAATAGACATAGGCTCCCCATACTGATCATACGTCAACTCAGCGCAGTCCTGACTTGAGATTAATGCTATAATGTCACTCTGATTCTGAGTACAGTAGATCATAATATCACATGATCAGGCCAACATGTACTGGACTGTACAGTGGCATTTAATTGTTTTACCCACATCAGGTATCGGCTGACAAGCTGACCCTGAGAGCACTTTCCGAATCATTCTGTTGCAGGATAACTGATGGTGTATGTATACACTGCAGATGTACAGTAGCTTGTGTAATGAAATTTGACATGACTGGCAAAAGCAGCTTGCATGACTGTAAGAGCACGGATGGACAATATTATGTACGCAAAAATGGTAGACCATGTACAGTACTGTATGTACTTAAAATGGCTGTATAAAGTTATGTACTCAGCTGACATATATACATTGTAAATGTGGCCAGAGTTGCAGTTTCTTCTTTGAATACATGTGCCAGTACCACTGTGAGCTCAGAATGGTGTTGAATCCTTCTAAGGCTAAGTAATCTACTGCAAAAGGCTAATCCTACCAAGTTGAAAAGTGTACACTGAAATGAATTAAACTTGGATGACACACAAACTGGGTTGATTGAAATTTTGAGCAGCATCCTAATTGTGGGCACTCTATTGATCACTTAAATCACTCCACTCTCAAGCACACACAAAATGATATACTGTAAGGCATGTCACATCGTACACCATACACTAAAATACATCACTTTTTTTTCCATGACCAGTGTTTCTTCATTATGCACAAAAAGATAAGAAATTTGTTACTGTACAGGAACAGTATGTACTTTTCTCCAACTTGGCCTATGTATAAACAAAAGTGAACTCATGTAAGTGAGAAAAAAAAGTGAGAAAGTGAATCACATGTATGTATGTATGTATGTATGTATGTATGTATGTATGTATGTATGTATGTATGTATGTATGTATGTATGTATGTATGTATGTATGTATGTATGTATGTATGCATGTATGCATGTATGCATGTATGTATGTATGTGTTTGTGCGTGTGTGTGTACTTGCATATTACCATGTAGACTCCGTGTCTTCTCATTGTGCATAACAAACCTGCACATTTACGGTTGTATTGTTTTTAAAATCTATACATAAGTTGAGATAAAAGTAGGTCTAATACTTTGAAACCATGCAATCTTCAGTGCAGTAAAAGGAGAAGCTGGAGTTGATATTGATATCGTTTACTTTGTGACAAGTTTGAAGAAAACCGCTGCATGCCAAATTAGCCCTCCTATTCACATAATCCATTCCTACACTAAAATTTGAGAAATTGTAGGTTTTTTTTTCATGAAGAGGGGTTTCCTACAGTTAAAACATTTTAAAGCCTATCTTAGAAAGTGATAAAGATTTGCAATTGGTCGTTTTGATCTTTAATTACTAGTATTAAAGTATGTAAAATGGCATGCAGATGGCATATTGACCACACCGTGGAGTGGATATGTGTGCGTAATGAATATCTTCCTATTTGTTTCTTATTTTTCACTCAAGTAATTGGCCATCATCCTAATTTTAAAACATATATCACTCGCATTTATCGAGAGGTTGTAAAGAGCAGACGTTCTTTGACAATAAATACAGCTTGACTCTGAAAAATTTCTTTGCAAAAATACACTCTGCGTATAACATGTCCCTTTCTATGGTTTAAAAGCACGGTGTATAGTATATTACTATATACGTGCAGTATTTGTAATGGTAGGACATACAAAAAGGACACTTCGGGCCAAAAGGGCACAAAAATCCTTGACTCATTTTTCTGTGGAGAAAATTGCGCTGCCTTGGAAAATTCAGTCGGCGGTCTGGTGACCACGCACCCTCCTGTCGAGTAGTCAGAAGGCATACAGTAAGTAACTTCATTATTAAATTACTGGAACCGCAGTAAAAGTAGTCATGTATAGCAACTCTATTCAAAAACCAGTATGTAATGGCCGCGTCGGTCCCGATGACTTCTTCAATTCTAAGTCGATGTTGCTTACCTGTTTTGGGATAAATAGTACACGTGACAGAACACGTGACACACCTTAAGTTACCAGGTGACTGCACTTTCTGCAGGACGAAAGAATTAATGAATATGCACAATGGCACTCGACGGAAAGTTGACTTTCATGGGCGACGCAGGACAATACATTGGCAGCGATTTTCAAATGATGGGTCGGGACCTAAATGTGGGTCTCCAGATGTTTTCTGTTGAGAAATGACTGTGTGGGTCGGTGTGGGTCGCCAACGATTCCTAATCCAGAAGAGCCGTCACAATCAAAAATTCTTCAGAGGTACATTATTATATGCACTCCATGCAGCGTCGAAACCTGTAGAGAACGCCCGTCCGCGAAGAATCTCTCGCCTACCTGAGCCTGCGTAAACAGTTGTGGTACATATGGATGCATATGATGTACTGGACACATATGTTTGGAGGACGTAGCTAAGAGGTCGGGGG
>VJOZ01045106.1:0-12435 GCA_009801055.1 Stichopus horrens | reverse complement strand
GTTGGTGTTCCCCCATGACTGTCGGCACCTCTTTTGACGTGATGTTTTAAATTCTTCAAACATGAGTTGCTTGGGACTTTCCTGCATTGTCAAGACTTTTTGGACCAGAATTTGGGACAAAACAGTAATTTCTTCAGGAACAACAGAAGTGCCACAAATTTTATTACATCCACTGGTATCTTAACCAAACCACTTCTTGTGTTTAACAGTATTCACTGTGTCATATTAACTGGAATTAATTTTAGTTAATTATGCAAAAATTCTGTAAAGAACACTCATGTTTGGTGTTCTCTTCATACACAATGAACAGATCTAAACATGCATGTGGTTATTGCTTATTAGGAGAGATTGCATGCATATTGTATTCACAAGAATCAAAAGTTATTTCATACATATTACATATGATAGAGCAATGTCCCATTACATATTAGACCCCTAACAAATGTAATTGCCCATGTGAGAAGCTATTTGCTAACATTATCTTTCAGCAATATTCAATAGCAACTATATATCTCAGTTTGGGTCACAGATATATCACTCAATTATGAATATTCCTTATATGAAACCTACCAGACACATGGTCAACAGTCCTCTACCTTCAGCCCCTCTACTGTTGCTGTTGAAATAGAAGTATAAAAGTATATAAAATATGAAGTAGAAGTATAGAAGTATATAAATAGTAGAATAACCTTCCAACACAGGTGCGACTTGGTATTAAAAATAAAAATGGGAGAATTCATCCTGGTTTAGATGCTGTGACCAGTATTTTGATCTGGTGCATAAGAGACTCTTTGCACTCAGTGTATCCTTAATGAAGTTCATCCAAGTTAAACGAGAGTACTATACCACTGTGGCGTATATTTTGTGCAAGGTTAGAATTACTCTGAAAGTTGTTTCTATATATATGTTGTAAATGTCAATGTGTAAGGCTGCAGTACTGACACAATACAAGGTTCCTTTAGCAATCAATTTCAGCATTGAATAAAAGAATCACATTCATGATTTTGTTTCACCTCCTCCATGCCCCACTTTTGTGTCCAATATTGTATACTTACACCAAATACATTTGACTCACACTATAAGCATGGGTATGTAACTACATAGGGTCCTAAAGTTGAATGCATTGTTTTGTATGGAAATTTTTAATCTAATTCCTTTTAATTACTACCCTTTTGTCTTTGTAACATAGATTTAAAAGTATGGAGTAGGCCTAAGGTGTGTACTTCTATATTTTTTCCACTAAAACCACATTGACATTACTTTCAGCATATATCTGCATCACAGAGATTGTAGAGCTCCTTGACTGCATAAAAGTTAAGTTTTACCATATGCAGTAGTGTTGACAAACTGTTTCCTCAGAACCATTGTTAATACACTTAATGTGACAAGCACCTAGTTTCCATGTATGCCTGTACAGATTCAATATTTTTGGAAAGTAATGCAAAAATAAAATATTAAATTGGAAACTCTAAAAAGAGATCCCCTGTTTTCAGTCTCTTAGAAAGGTTTCATTAAGCTTTACCATATGCCTCAGTTCTTATAATGTTACTGTAGTTCAGGCATGTCTGATGTCGCACACAAGTTTCTAACCATATTTCATGGATCCTTTATGATATTCTATCGATGAGGACGGATGATAGTAACGACCCTAGCAACCCTTGTTTTCCATTGCATCTTTAAAGGAGGTCTCCACTTGCACTTCTCATATCTTTAAAAAATATAAAAAATTGTCATGTTGAACTGATAGTACAGTAAAAATATCAAATACTACCTTAAGTTTTGTGGGTGGTGGAAAATTATTATAAAAGAAGAAGTCTCTGAAGTTTAGATCTGACATGTAAATTTTTGCAGGTTACATTTGAAATTACAACACAGTGGTTTTTGTTAAGTACAATACTTTACATTGGGCCTTCAAAAATTGTTGTTACCAGCTGCACATGTGTTAACTGTTTACCCTACTGCAATGCGTGCAGTTTGTCATTAACATTATTTAACAAAGCTTTCTATGCTGTCTTTAGTATCTTCATCCTCTCCTGGTGCAAGAAAAGCTCTAAGGACAGTGTGGTGTACTTCAGAACATAATGCACTTTTCTTTACGCTCAAAAAGACAAACTGAGGTACATATTTAAACCTTATGTAGCAACTTCCATATTAAAGTTTTTTTGTCACCTTTTCTTTGTACATAAAACCAGTCAATGTTTAACTATTTCAGCTTCCTGTGGTTATACAACTGCTACAGGCACATAAAGAAGGCTGACTATGCAGCTAACTTTTCACAGATATTATCGAGTGTAATTTTCACCACAAAAGTATTAAAATAACATCATCAGTCTTGGACTGGGGAGTGACCTGCTTTCTTGCAACTTCCCATGGTCTTTTTAATACTTTATAGAGAGGACAAAGTCGTGACACATTCATTGTGATAAACTGTCAAATACAGTCAGAGATGAGAAACATTTGCACGCTTTCAGTAAGGGTACATTCCTCTCAAGTGAATCTGCCTCTAAAAGTCCACCTGATTGGTCTATTTGTACATTGCACATTTGACACCAATCTATCAAGACAGACTGTGTGACCTTGAACTTGAAAATCTGGATATATGAGCCTTGAATGTTTTACTTTGAAAAATGAATTTTAAGTGGATAGAGCTTTCACAGAGGCAATTCATAAACTCCTAATAAAACCAGTCAGCGCTCCTCCGTGGATAGTTTCCACAAGTTGGTGTTCAATGAATGCTTTCTACGAACTGGTCAGCAATGTTCAGTGAATGCTTCCTACAATTTGTTCGATGAATGTTTTGTTCAAACTGGTCAGGGATGTTTATCAAAGCATTTGTACAAACTGGATCAGCAATGTTCCATGAATGTTTTTCACTAACTGCATGGGCCAGCAGTTGTTCAATGAATGATCCCTACAAACTGGGTCAGCATTGTCCAATGAATGCTTTTCACTGACTGGACCACCTATATTCAATGACTGATTCCTACAAACTGGGTCAGAATTGTTTTAAGGATGCTTTGTACCAGTTTGGTCAGCAATGTCCAATGAATGTTTTTCACTGATTGGGCCACCTTCATTCAATGACTGATTCCTACAAACTGGGTCAGAATTGTTTTATGAATGCTTTGTACCAGTTGGGTCAGCAATGTTCGATTAATGCTTTTTACAAATTGATCAGCAATGTTCAATGAATGCTTTGTACCAATTTGGTCAACAATGTTCAATGAATTCTTTATACAAACTGGGTCAGCATTGTTCAATGAATGCTTTGTACAAACTAGCTAATAGTATTACTTAAAGGACATACACAAATATGTGGTGATGACCATCAACCTTCAGTATTTGCTTCTCTTATGACAGAGCCCACATATCTTATTTTGAATCATTAGTTAACATATTTTCATGACGTCGTTGGTTGGGCTTGGCCTACTTTCATCTGTCATAACTAACTTAAAAAAAAATGCCGACTATGAAACAAGTGTTGTGAGTAATGCTATCATCATGTCAGACTTTTCGTAATAACTGAAATGTTTGACATTGTGTCACATTTCTGGGGAGTTGATGATTTTCGACTGAGAGCGGGTTTGTGAAAATTAAAAGGGAAATGAGTAGAGGTAACTTAGACTTGAAGCAATATCAGTTTTTTGCTGGGAGGAGTCTGGAGGAAACCAAGAAGGGTTGACTAATTGCTTTCCTTTAGGGCATAAAATTAACCAGTGGGTGGTTTGTACTATCAGCGTGTTTGGGAGCACAAAAATGCTGACGGTTGTGCGTAACACTTCCGTTCTCAAGTGTAAGGTTAATATGACTGGAATATTGATCTGTGGGTGGGTTGTACTCTTCTATCAAAGCTATTGAGATGTGTTTGTAATAAATACCATCCTTTCAGTGTTGCACTTTGAGAAGTAATGAACGCTCCTCAAACTTTAAAGTTACAAGTTGTTGAATTTTGACGATTGCCTATATATTATGTTATAACTTGAAGAAAACTGAGACTTTAACATAAGTGGTTTCTTTGCCTGGAGCATGTAGGAAAAGTGTTTGCAGCAGATTCTATAGCTCTGCTGTTCTGTTAAAAAAAATAACATTAAAGTGTTTGCACCAAGTGTCTTGGTACCCAGCCAACGATCTTAGGACCTGGTTCTTAAATAGCTGCCCGGAGTTCGCTCTAAAGTTTGCTCTTAATTTTCACTAGTGTACATAATATGTGTGACAATATTCATCATGTATGCCCTATGCCTAAGAGCCGTTAATTGTCATGCCTGTATGTAAGGTACATGATACCAGTTATATAGCCTAAATGTGCAATGCAAAATGTGGTACGGCTTCAAAATGAATTCACAGCTGAATGAAAGTTCTTATTTTGATGTATCCATTTACCCAAATGAATTTATGACCTTGGATACCTGGATCAGAATTTTGGACCCTTGCAAACACTGTTCTCATTACTTCATGTACTTTGTGTGGTTTCTTTTTCAGCGTAAAGTTCGGTGAATCTTGAGCTTTTGGCATCATCATTTTGGCATCTTCAATTTTGATTACTACTGATTTCTTGATGTGCTCTCCTTAAAGTAGTGTACTGTGAACTCTTAATTACAATTTTTAGAAAGTTTGGTAGGAAGTTTATATTGGTGCTGATGTAGCTCAGATTTACAAAGATATCGGTGGATATATATGTTTCTGTCTTGTGTCATGAATTTTAACCACATCTGTTAGCCAGATGGGGTTTCTCCTAACACCATGCTGTTACATACCTGTGAAGTTCATGGGTCACCTCATTAAGTAATCTACCGTCATTAAAGAGTAGCAGACGTAGGTTGCAGTACTTTGTGGTCGACAGCCATGAGAAAGTCTGAAGGGAACTCCATGGGTCCTTTCAAAAAGTTGAAGAATGAAATCTTAATTAAAACTGTGTAAGTAACAACAGTGCTCTCTGTGGGATGTATTCTTTGGAAAGTTACTTCCCAAGCTATTGTGAAAACAGACAATCACAGGAACTGTCATTGTCGGACAGTTGATGAGAGCTATTATCGTATTTTAAGTTTCCAGTAGTTCTTGGGGCCTCAGCTGTGTGTGCGCTTGTCAAGTTTACTTTGATCTGCAACCCCCACACAGCCTACAAGATCAGATTTATTCTGCCAATTGCACTGCCTGTCAGTAGAAATTCCTCAACTCCACTACTTCCATGAAATAAGTTGAAGGCTTAAATGGTTACAAAGAAACAATTATTGTCCTGATTTACTTTACTCAGTTGGATGTATTTATTTTGTATTTAATGTTAAATGTCAAACAGCTCTGAATATCTATGGCTTAGGTAAAGCTTTATCTTTTGGTCACAGGGAGAAAAGTTACTATATGTACTTTACACAGTAAATTAAAGAGAACAACATCCGTTTCATACTTTACTGTATTCAGTGATGGAATTCCATCAATTTCCTTTTGAAACTTCAAACACAATGAAAGTTGTTTTTAGTTCTTTCTGTGTTTGTCGTATATATTTTTGAACAGTGTTTTATTGTTGTGCCTACTTTAGTGTTTTATTACCATGACTACAGTGTTTATTTTTCTTTTATTTGGATGGAAGGGGGGAACTAAAATTGTACTTTCATTAGATTTATGAAACTATATTATAATATGAGTTGATCTCTAGCAACTGTGTCATAAAACCACAGCATTGCATTGACTGTATAGCGTAACATTAAATAATTACGTATGGCTTGATTTGCAATTATGCATAATTGCCATAAAGGTCGTTAAATTTGCATCTAGACACTATTGCTAAATGTAACAACTGTTACCTGGCTTGCTTATAGATCCCCATAAGTGCATCCAATTGAACCTTCCTCACTGGCAACAAGAAATATTTTCCCCTCATAATTGTCATCTTGGTAGATGCTAGATGAAATGATATCTTTTGTGGGTAGTTAAGGTTCATGAGAATAAACACAATTTTTGTTTGCTTGAACTTAGAGAAAAGTGGTCCACATGTCACCGTTTTTTATTGTAATTATGTGACTTCTTCACCTTCTGTGAGCAGAATGAGACCGCACAAGCCTAAATGATGTAAATCTGTGCAATAAATTCAAGGACAAGACCCTGCTGTATGTATTGTGTAGTTAACAATGTGCATGTATGGTAAAATTAACAATTGTATTATGCGTATATGGTAAAATTAACCAAGGTATTATGCATGTACAGTAAAACCTAAACCATGGAATTATGCAAAGTGACCACAGGATTATGCATGTGTGGTTGAGTGGATTAGAATGTTATGCATGTTATGTAACTTAACCATGGTATTGTGAATGTATGGTAAAATTAATACTGGTACCATGCATGTATGGTAAAATTCACCAAGTGTTATGCGTGAATGGTAAAACCTAACCATGGAATTATTCATGTCTGATAACTTATGGTATTCATGGTACTGTGCATGTATGGTTAAAGTAATTAAAGTGTTATGAATGTATGATAACTCAACCATGGTATTATGCATGCATGGTCAAATTAACTATTTTGCTCTGTATACTGAAATTAAGCATGAATGGTAAACTTAACTCTGTTGTTATGTATGTGTAATAAAATTAACCATGGCTGTTGTGCATGTATGGCAGATTGGTCATGGCATCATTATCATATGGTAAAATCATCTTCACAGCCAGATATTTGTCAGTGAGGGGGGGTGAGGAGGGATGGGAAAGCCTGTGGAAGTCTATCTAAGCATAGTGCCATCATAGGTTGGTGTGGAGCATGCTTGTAGAAAACCTTTGGCCTAAAATTCATCCCAGATGCTGGAAATGACATTTCCCAGGCCTTTAAGGCCAAACATGGTAGGCCTACCGCATTCATGTTAGGAAAATACAAGCAATGTGCTCAATGAGGAGGGGTGGACTGCCCCTATTCCCCCCTTACACCTGGGTAATATTAACCGTGGTGTTGTGCAGTAAAATTGAACTATCGTGTTATGCATGTATGGTGAAATTAACCATTGCATTACTGTTTTAGCAATTTTTTAGTATTTTCATTACTTATTGTGAATTAAACTTCAGATGAGCCTGTCAAGGATAAATCAGTTGCTCAAAGGGGAGTGTGTATTCTTCAGACATCGTTGATACTCAGAATATTTCTTGAAATAAAGTATACAGTATTCCTTTCAAAAGAGAGACCACACACAAAAGACCGTTTTCGAGGTTTCATTCCGCCTAGTTAAACTTAATATCTTTTAATTTTAAGACCAAAGGTGCCATTTTCTGTCAACATTGTGTACATGAATGTTTATTGTATCATTTTCTACCATACAGAAAGAGGCAACCTTTTGATCACTCGGTGGAGCATGCAAGGCAGTATTTTCTGTTTTACTCCAAACATGTTTTGAGTGTGATGGGTTTTTCTTTTAAACAATCAGTCACGGTCCATGATAAATCAACAAATCCCAGCACCCGCTCTCAAACGAACAATTGACTGTCAAATGCTGAATTAAGCCATGAATCAAATTTGCTATGATGAAAAGGTGTAAACAGTCTGTCAGGCGACTGAGAGACTTCCAGCTTAAAACAAGAAACAACACTTTGATTTACCTGATCCACACATGTTGAATCATACTCAAGTGACTGCAGCAAAAGGTACATTTTTGGATACAGTGATTGAAGTAAACCTTGATTCAGGTGCAATATTTTTTATGAGTTTAGTGAATTGTGAATAGTTTTGTACAATGAGAACCTCAAAATTAGGTCAGACTGTATTGGTGAGACCAGAAGACCTTTTACCTTAGCATCAGTGTAATACTTTTAAACTGCATGCCAAACCAGTTTTTGATTCTTTATTGAAAACGAAAGTGCAGTTTAGCCCTGCATACCATTTCTGTCAGACACTGCTTGTAAATGTGATATCTTCAGAAAAGCAGGCTGCTTCCAGTTGAAACTTCATCTATTTTTAAACCCTTAGTGAGGAGATGGTCTATCATTTTTATATATGTCAAAGGTCATGTGAGTTCCACAAGTTTCAAAGTCTAAAAACACTTTAACTTGCAAAATTTTAACCAGAAGACTTATTTAAAACACTTCAAAATGTGGTATTTAAGTAGTACATAATGAGTCAATGAATGCTATTGTTTATCATGGAGGTCAAATGTCATCTGAGATCTTCAGAGATCAGAGTCTTTAAACATTATGCAAAACACATTCAGTTTCCAGAAAGGAAAGTTGCTGGAACTTCAAAGTATCTGAGCCTCAGTGAGTCCATGTTTTCTGTTATTTTTCGTGGAAGTCAAAGATGGTTTGATGTCATCTTCTTCACATCCAATCCTGAGCACACAACTGGACACAAGCATTCAAACTAGCAAGTTGATCACTCAAGAAGTAACAGTAACATTTCACTGTCAAATGCTCTGACGATAGTTCTCCTTTAATCAGCTTCTGTGATGAGCACCAGTGATGATATTAGTGGTCTGTCAGTTTAATACAGTTTAGGGTTTAATAGTGCATGACAGTCATTGATTACTTGGTGTTGATAGTACCCCTAAATCTTCAAATTTGCACTGTCTGTGCCCTTCAGAATAATTCAAGACATAAGCAAGTGTGTAAGGTTACGTAAATTGATGTTTCAGAAGTAAGCACGTAAATACTGAACAAAACTTAAATACCTTTAATGCAATGCATTGGGATCCATTATGGAGGTGCCGTGGCAATAGTGCCAGTATCACCTGCAACATTGTCTCTACAACCAGTTGCTGCTCCCAACACAATACCGTACCACAAATATACATTATGATTCACTCTCCTCGACATGAATGTGCACACATTTTAAACATATCACCTACGATGACCTCCTTCATAACTTATACAATCAATTTACATCTTTTGACATGTTTAGTTTAACTGATATTGTTCTAAAGTTTGTGAGACTCTTTTGGTAGTTCTCCCAGAACGATGTCAGTACGATACCTGCATTGGTCCTTTCACAGATTCAGACAACATTTTGATGGAGACACTTTATTGACCTAATTCTATTTGATGACTTTCAATAAGTGGTCACTGGACATTTTGATGGACAATTTCCCCACCCCACCTGTACACTTCCCCATCCCACATGTACACTCCCCCCATCTCCCCCATCTATAGTTTAGGTTAATTGTGACCTTTTTAGCCAACTTGATGGGATTCAGATGAGATGTAGCCTATATGGCAACCTAATGGAATCTTTATGGGGACTTTGAAGTGTTGGAAAATTTTTGACTTGAAGCCTCTCAGAGAAGTATTGGGAAAGTTATCATCTGTCGGTTTATGCATACTGTGATTTTTTTGCTACTGCACATGCATCACAATGCTCTTTGTAAGTTTGCAAGTCAAATGCAGTGCCCGTTCTCCAGAGGTACAACAGAAATATGATGCAAAAGGAAATAGCGCCACCATAATTTTCCAAACCCTGAAATGGGACATGAAAGTTGACTGTGGTATATTACTTTCAGTGGAAGGAAGATGTAATGTGCTGTGAAGTATGCCATAAACAAAGTTTTCTGGTATGGATGTGCTAAGCATCAGGTTTGTTTAAAAATGTATATCATGGTTGAGGTTACCAAGGATCAAGGAAGGAGTCAATCAATGACTAACTTAAGACTTGAGTACACAAGGAGGAATCAGATCCGGCAAGGATGATCAGCTTTCTAATCGGAACACTTGTGTGGGTGGGTACTTATACCATCGTGTCGGATGTTGATAACCATTTTCGATAGAAGGGGGGCTGTGGATCCCACCTCTCAAATGTGATCTTAGTCTGTTTAGTAAATAAGAGGAAAATCTGCCTCCCCCCTCTTTCACCTTCATTTCTTGTCCTAAGATAGCAAGGCATTTAAAGAAGATCTGTATTACTACTGCAGGCACAGACTCAGGTATAAAGTGAAGTTGTTAGATTGTGAAAGTAACTGAGGAAGGTAGAGGACACTTAAATTGTGAGAGTTTATTTTAATACCTTCATAGTGACTTGAAAAAAGGGACAAGGAAAACAGGCCGGGACAGTGAGGTTTTCACCATCTGATGCAAGGTAATCGTGAAACACCAAACCATTAAAGGGAATCCTTGTAGATCTGAGGTATTATAAGCAGAAGACTCCACTGCACATCCCTAAGATGGGTCTATATGACATGTTCATAGGTTTATTTGTCGCAAGTGTCAAGTTTTGAATTCTCTTGTCGTACGTAGTTTCCACATGAGATGAACATTTTGACTCACATGGTTCATATCCTATCTAATCCTGATTCTGCACCAGTTCTCAAGTGTAAATTTATGTGCCGCTCATCAAAGCCAAGAAACATCTCCCTGGGAGGCAATGAAAAGCTATCTTACATTTACACTGAACACGAAGACAAAAGTTGCACTTAGCTGAAGAGGATCCGTGGAAATGAAAACATTTTAAGACTCAGTTTGCTTGAGGTTAGAGCAGTGAAGGGGTTCGGAACATTAATGTCACACAGACATGAACACCTCACAGGAACTGCAGGAAGACAGATCTTACTATGATGTTGTCCATATTCACTTTGTATCAGTTATTTGTGTAGTTGCCAGTGTTGCAATTGCTTTGTTGACTATCCCATTTCATTTGTACCTCAGTGTGAATAGCAGCGTAATTCCCATCATGGGGCTGACGAAATTGTTCCTGATATTGTAATGGTTACTTCATGCAGAGCTGACCACAGTTTAGGTCAGTTCAATTTTGTACCCTGCTGTTTAAGAAACTCACCTTTCTGATTCTGGTAACTGTGAAGGTTTCCCCAGTTGAATTTATTAATAGCACCCACACCACACAGAAAAATGGCAATTTTATTGCAACAAAGAGATGTGTGACTCATTATTAAATGTAACCAATTTCAGGAAGTGATATTACTTCAGTTGCAGTTGTTTTATGATGGGATTTAGGAGGATGGTACAAAGACCAGTGATGATGTCACTGGAGAGTATGTCAGAGGGGATGAAGGTGATATCAGAATCTTCCCTCATCAATATCTTCATCTGAAATGAACTTTTTGATTGTCAAATCTCATTTTAATTGCATTTGATCCATGACCCTAGCAAATGGTTAAAAATGCCTGTTTTGAATGTTAACTGGCATAGTTGGGCCTTCATTTGCTTATTGTCATTTATTTCATTGCTTTATGGGGCCATATGGTATTTTGGGGGGTTTCAAACATTCCCCCATGTGTACAGGAAAATATCACTATTTGTAACTATTAAATGCCTGGCTGTTGATTCCTTCCAAGTTAATAAAATAAATAGCATAAACAGAACATCATATACTTATTGATGATTTGGTTAGCGCAAATGAATTATCATGATTGTTAAGATTAGTAGGAGCACACTGCATGGAAGTGAGCTTCCACAGAGCAACTTTCACTGGCCCATTGAGCAAATTTTTTTTTAGTGTTTTATTGCTGTTGACCTTTGTTAGTGCAATTGTTGTTGGACTAATGCTTATTCTTAGAACTTCATGATTAAAGTGCCCTTTGACCTGAAAGAAAACCTGCAGAGATCATCTACACAGTAAGGTAGCGCATATATCAATTTGAAGAGCAGGCAATTTTTTTCCTGTTTTTAAGAACTTGAATCTTTCTTTAACTCAGATGACTTTTTTTTTCATGAAAATCCTTGCCCAGTACCATGTTTACAAACTCTGACTTGCATTGACCTCAGATGGCCCCGTTGATCTTCATGAAAATCAGTAATCATCTCTTTTCTAATTGTTTCTGTACATACAACTTTTGCTAACATTTACTTACTTAAAAAGTGGGTTTACAAATTTTGACCTGCGTTGTGTAGCTCAAATGACATTGACCTCATTTGAAAAATCGTAGATCTGTGTACTCACTGACGGCTGTCAACAAGCTAAGTTTTACATTCAACCCAAGTTTAGATTGTGAGATTATTATGCTTAAAAGTGTAGCTGTCACACATGCACACACACACACATAATTAATGATCCCATATGTCTATACCACATAGTGTATGAACTCCATTCCTTTTCTTTTGGTCTTAATGTAAAGGAGCAATAGTGATACCACTGAAAGAATGTTATTTATATCTCTTGTGAAAGGTATGTCAACCTAACGTTGACATTTTCCGTTTTCCGTAGGGAGGCATCCGATGCCTGCAATTCAATGAACGATACATCATTTCTGGATCTTGGGACATGTCCATCAGAGTATGGGACATAGTGAAATTTACACAAGTCGCAATACTGACTGGCCATTCTGGTGTTGTGTCCTGCTTACAGTTCAATGACAGCTGCTTGTAAGGAACATTTTTTTTTTTTCACATAATCAGTCATTTTAATCTGATGACAAAAATGTTAGTACATTGTATTGAAGTTCAGGGCCCTAATGTTTACCAGAGAATTTCAACTTGTAATTTCCTAAGCCATTTTTTTTTCCATTTTAGTGACCCAAAT
>VJOZ01045080.1:0-10742 GCA_009801055.1 Stichopus horrens | reverse complement strand
GCAAAAGCATCTCATATTTGTCTATCAAAGCCACATTCTATGTTGAGTGTGAAAAAGATTTATACAAGCATTGCATTCTCTACATTTCTTTCTAATTTAAGTGTTTGAGTAATGTGCAGTCGTTATACACAACAAATGCAACCACATTTTTAAAGTAAAGTTTCTTTGACTTATCATTTGACAAACAAGGTTCACATGATGGAGTCTGATATTTGTAATGGAAACCAAAGGATTAAAGTGGATCAGACAGTCTCTAAATCATTAATACCGCAATAATATGGTGGTGCTTTGATAGATGTTTTCAACATACGAAAACAAAGTACACGAATGAGCTCTTGGTGAGAAATATTGAAGAAATCTATAAGAAAATACTACATCTACAATCGTGTGATGCAATAATGTCATTGGAGACTTATTAACTTTGCGACAGTAACATAATTCATACCACCTATACCCAACTGCACAGTTGCTCGCAAACAAGAGATTTACTAATGTGAAATGATTTTCAGACTGTAATTTCTTTTTCATAGAAGTTCTGGAAAATGTTAAGTGGTGTCATAGAGTATTTACATTT
Organism: Stichopus horrens; assembly: GCA_009801055.1. Classification (NCBI taxonomy): domain Eukaryota; kingdom Metazoa; phylum Echinodermata; class Holothuroidea; order Aspidochirotida; family Stichopodidae; genus Stichopus; species Stichopus horrens. The sequence continues at coordinate 10,168 of VJOZ01045080.1, read as the reverse complement.
ATTTTGTTAATTAAGGAAGCAACTTAATTCTCTTAGAAAGTTACCTCACGACAGATTTGTCTGTTCCCTATTTCTGGCAGCCTCATCATACACCTCTGGGCGTAGCAGCCCTACGTCGCCCAGCATTCCCGAGATCTCTACCGACTCCAGTCAAAGTGGTCTAGGTCTCAGTCCACCAGAAACTGGTGTTGTGGTCACCACGCAAGGACCGGGGTAAGTTGGAAATCTTCAGCACAGGTTCATCTTAGACAGGCTCTAGCAATTACAAAGAAAAATATCATTGTGACAAAACTTCATTAGTATTTGAATGTAGACCAATGAATTACCAACATAAACGTCAATGCGAAAACCATTCCGCCTTGTCTTTGATGTAGATTATATTGGTCTTTGAGTTATCGTGATATCTCGTGGGTCAGAGATTGTTGTGATGCCTTTAGGATAGGAGACGAAAGAGAAGAATCGGAAGAAAACAGATTTTGTTTTTGTTTGCTCTCTCTCTCTCTCTCTCTCTCTCTCTCTCTTTGTAGCCACGAGGACGATGTTCGGCTCATTGAAATACAGAAGAGCAACGAACAGTTAGGCTTCACCATTACAGAGGGTGTTAAAGAAGGTATCTTTGTGGGATCTGTCACTCCACACAGCCTAGCAGATGAAGCAAAGATGCGATGCGGGGACCAGATCCTCGAGGTAGGTCACCATGGAGATGCTCCTTGTTTGTTGCTTGTTTCTTAGCCACATTAAAAACCTATCATAAAGTGCTAATGCACTGTGTGTATCAGTCTGTGTTGAATATGAGATCTGTAGTTTCTTCTTCTTTTTAAAGTCTTTGAAGTCTTCCAGTTTATAGCATTTGAAAGAGAGAATTGTATTGGTTAAAAAAAATAAAGAAAGAAAGAAATGAATTAGCAAAAGATGTACGATAGTGCTGCATTTCTTTGATTCAGCTATTCAACTGACCATTACTATAGATGGGTGATATGTGGGGGAGGCATTTCACTCAGTGAACCCAAGCTCATTTAATTTAGAATTTAATTTAGAAGGCAGGGAGAGGGACATGAAGTACTTGTACCCATTCACTTGCAACTTTCTTGAAATTTGCAGAAGGAAGAAATGCAAGAAGCCCTTGAAGAATATGTAGAAGTTAGAATGAGGTTATGGTTTGAACTAGTAGGTTTTTGCTTCTTCCAAGAATGTATTTATGTCATTGTGATGGATAATTCAAGGTACATGTAATAACCTAGATATCATTACTGTATTCATTATGGGGTAATGGCTGTTTATTTTTTCTTTACCTTGATTTTTCTTTCCTCTTTTTTTTTCTCCCCTCCAGTTCAATGGTGTCAACTTCAGACAGGCCACCAAGTCCCAGGCAGCCAACATCTTGAGCAGACATGAGAACAAAGTCAATATTTTAGTGCAATACAACCCAGGAAGTGAGTAGCCCTCGTACCGGTTCTGATGGTGATGCATAGTTAATTAATCTCAGCCTCCACTAATGGAAGTGATGGTGAACAGTGTGAGGGCGTGGTGGCCTAGTGGTTAAGACGTTAGACTTGAAATCCAGTGATAAAGGATTCAAATCCATGCATATCCTTGGTGCAAGGTGTTTATCTTAGCTTGCCTCTCCCCACCCAAATTAAAATTAAGGACGTATAGGGGACCTGAATACATGGTGTCTCAGTTGCAGCCATACACTCTCTGGAATTATCGTCACACAAACCTAGTTACAATTGAAAGTTTTACCGATGGACGTTGCCATGTTTAGCTATGGGCCGGATATGAGCATATTGGTGTGTATAAAAAATCAGCACCATTATCATCTCTTACTATTGTAGTGTGGTCCATAGATCAAACATTACGCTGCTTGTTACAAAGCTTATCACGAATCCATGGAGCAACTGCTGATTAATGAATGTTGATATATTGATACACATAAAACTGCACCGACTGTAAAGGCTGTTTTGCCCAAAGGCACATCAGCGACCGGCCAGTATCTTACGAGAGAACTCTCGGAAAATATGGCCACTCTGGAATACTGGGAACTCTTAGACTCTGCACTGTAATGTACACCCTACTTATTGAGATACACATATGTCTGTCTCCTTCCAGAAATGAATGACCAAAGGGCAAGCATGGATGATATTAGCCATGCCTCTACTTCCAGTCGCAGTTCAGCTCCTGACTCACCGGTGGCCTCATCGAAGAGACCTCAGTCTGATCTCATATCTGTGGATGGGACCATCACCCCTCCGACCCCACGGGCTAGTCGGATATACGAGTGAGTATGCAGTGGCTTGAACCATATAAAAGAGCATACAAGAAGGACAGCTAGTTGCGGAGAAAGAAACACACAAACATCTGTGTACCATCTTCGCAGATCAGCTATCTCTGTTACCTTTGTTTTTTTTTAAACACAAAAAATCTATTGCATTTTGGTCAAAGTATAAGTGCTCCTTTTTGAAGCTGGATGTAATGTGCATTTTCAGAACTTACTCTGTATCCAACTGCTGAGGTCCTAACAAATTGGTGTAAAGCTAGTAACGTTTGGTCCCATTGTGTATCGTATGGTGTGTGTGCACTATGTTTTTACAGTTGAGTACTCTCTCTCAACTTTTCTGTCCTATTTTAGGAAACAAAAAGCTGAGTTAAAACTGCGGAGCAGTTGTTTAAGTTGTCGACAAAGCTTGTTTGTTGCTTTTGTTTAATTCTTCATGGTAAGTTATCAGTTTAAAGTCAAATAATATGCCTGTAAGTCCAAAGCAATAACAAAAGATAAACTAAAACTTATCAAAGGAAGCAATTCCTTTCAGGAACTTGCCAAACGATGACCTTTTGGCGGAGGACGTTCGTCGAATCTATCTGAAGAATATCAATTCTAGCTTGGGAGCCTCCGTATCCGGCGGCAACGCAGTGGGAATCTTCGTTTCTGACTTGCTTCAAGACAGTCCGGCCACACACAATGGTCTTCGAATTGGTGATCAAATACTGGAAGTAAGTGAAACCTAAAAAGATGAAGACCGTACACTGCTCCTAATTCCTTTGGACTGAAAGTTGAAAAGTCAGCGAAATACGACAAATGTTGACTTGAGCTGTGGATCTTATATTTACATTTTCAGCCATATCCAGAGCAAAGTTGCTGCTTTAACTTTATTGCAGTCGTCTTTACTAGTCTGGTAATTTTTCCTCGAGGCTGCGTTTGCTATTTTCAGGTGAATTTTTAAAGTCAAGCTTAACTTACCTTGGTTAAGAGGTATATGCCATCCTTTATGACCACAATTTTCATCAATGCCGAGTGAATGACATTACTCATTCATATCAGCATTTGGTAACATCGAACCCATAAGTGACACAGAATGTGGTTGTCACTGTTGCATTTTGTTTCTCATTTTGATATGGTCACTTCCCTTTTCCACTGGTTGCGTTTGTTTGTATGTGATTATGTGTGTATAAACAAATGAGATATTGGCAAGGAATCACAAAACCATTTGACTTTCTGGTCTGTCCTTGCAGTATATAGTAGACTTTGTAATCGTCCATCACGTTTGTGTCTCCTTTTCTCTTCAGTATAATGGTGTCAGCTTCAGAGCAGCCACTGTCGAGCAAGCCACGCTAGAGCTTCAGAAACAGGTCGAAGACATTCGACTAATAGTGCAATACAACATAACCAGTGAGTTGAAAACATTCATCATTTGTGTGGGATAAAAAAAAAACATTGAACCAGTCTTGTAATGTGGAGTATATATGTTGTAAAGAGCAGGTCGGTGTCTTAAATAGTCCACTTACTGCAAAAAAGTGCCCTGATATTGTGTTGTCCCCTCCTCCTTTTCACTTCCTTCCAATAAAATTTGTCTTAACTCAATTTTTAATGACTCACTGAAGAATCAGATATGTCTTGCTGTATACTTCTTTCATGATTGCTTTGTTGTTCATGTAGGTCAGAGAGGTCAGTTCTGTATTTTATGGTAGTTAAGTTGAACAGTAATACTGTATTTGTGATTGCTTATTTAATCATGAGTATGAGAATCATGTTGTTGAGTGCAGAATGTCAAAAGGTCATGTCGTGTAATAGCCGTTACCTCAGTGTGACACCATTTGTCTTGTTCTTTTTCTTAGCTTTAGGCTCAATTTTTGTGCAATTTATCCTTCTGCAGAATACAACAGTGTGCAGGGCCGCAGTGGAGATGCGCTGTATGTTCGCTGTCTGGTGGATTTTACAGCTGTGGACGAAGAACATCTTACTTTTAAGAAAGATGACATTCTCTTCATAAATAACACCATGTGCTTCAACAAACTTGGCATGTGGAATGCCCATCGTGTAAATGAATATGGCAAGACGCTCACCAAAGGGCTCATACCAAGCAAAACAAGGTAAGCCACCATCCACTTTGTAAACTTTGAAAGTGAATTTGTAAAGTATAACTAAGACCAAACTTTATCTGTGTGCATTCAAAACTATGCAAGGTGATAATGGACAACCGTATCATCAACAAAGTGAAACGAATTACATCCCATCAGAGCTATTGGAGATAATTAACGGTGGATATCCCTGACTCTTAACTAATCAGGTCACAGTACGTCTATGTGTGTCAAAGCTATTCTAATAATGGATAAGCTTATACACCAAGGAATTAGTTTCATCCCTGTTCATGAAATGCAATAAGGGGCAATAAGGAATAATCTTAACATCAACGAAGCAAGTTTCAATCAAGTTTCATCCCTCTACTTCAAATCTATTGGAAATAATATTAGATAACACTAGAAAAGCAAGTTACATTCCTGAACATCAAAAGCAAAGCCTAGGTAGCCCTTACACTAAGGAATCAAACTACACCCAACATCAGAGCTATCCTAGAAATCATGGATAATGAGTTACACGACCTGTACATCCAAAGCTAGAGGAGGTTATAGTGGATAACCCTCACACCGATGAATCAAGTTGAACTCTCTTTTTCATTCGAAGCCGTATCGTATAGTCTTGAGCCCTAAAGATTGAGCTTGCAACCCTCTGCATCAAAAAATGGAGAGAATACTAGATGACTTTCACACTGAGAAAAGCAATTGCATCCCCGCATTTCAAACCTATAGGAGATCCTTAAGAGTTGCTGTTAACCCTCAAAGGAGTGTATTGTGGTAGGTTAGCTCTGAGAGATAGTAGTGGGCGTATCTTTTAAGAAGGAAAGAACACGCTGCGGTATCTCGTGCATATGTCTCATCTCAAGCATTCCCAGATTCTCCTCTCACAGGAGCCAGATGAGATTTATGTTCCATCCTAATTTCTTTACATATCTCCATATAATTTAACACCCAATGTAATAAGCTGTTCCATCAATATTTGTCTTAATGCAAATGCTCACCGTCTCCATTTTAATCGACCTTCACAGGCTTGCCAGAGAATTGCTCCTGAGACCGACGGCCAGCGACGAGAAGTTGGAGGATGTGAATCGCAGCCACAAGAAAACCAACCTCGGCAACAGGAGGAGCAGTTTCTTCCGGAGGAAGAAACCCCACCGGAGTAATTCCAAGGACAGTCGTGACTTCAGCGAAGGGTCCATCTCCGATGTGGCCATGCATGACGGTACAATTTCAATGTCTCTAATGGTGTTCGGGGGGCACGCGTTTGCTCGTCACAAGTGTTCACTGTCGACGATGTCTGTGCAGTCGAAAATTCTAGTTCGTAATGCTGTCGTCTTTTACATTGCACAGACTCCCTCACGTGTTTCTCTTTTCAAAGTGTCTTCGACCCGCATTTTAGTGACGATAATTTGTCAAGTGCTTCTATCAGTTGCCTGCTCTACTGTTTAGTATAAAAATTTGAATAGTTTTTTCAGCTAAATGAATAGATATGTATAAATAAGATATGATTCACATTCCCTCTCCCTTTGTTGCCATTGTTTTCTTAATTCATTTCAACTTGTTGATCGACAAGAAATATTGATGTAAAACGCATTAAAATGAGATAACAAATTTTCCTTTCGTCTTCTTAACAGAGATCCCGACCTACCAAAGAGTTGAGAGGTCAAATAGTAAGTATTGTTTGATTAAGCTTAGGGACTTGTGAATTATTGATGTTATGGTCTTCATTGTTATTCATGTAGCATGCGCGTCATCGTTGCGGATTGCATCACAAATGTTACAAACTGGATTGTCACATGACTTGCTCCATATTTCTACTTTCTGACAGAAGTCTATTCTCTCTCGCCACATTCATGGAAGACACAATGATGTTTTATGTTTTCTTGTATGGAAAATGTACAGTCACTGAAATTGTCATATTAATCATTTTTACATCACACTTGGAGGACAAAAAGTTTTGCAAACGTACCGCGATTGACATTTCTTGATAGTATATGATACCCCACATTTTGAATTTGCAACATAAATTTTGGGATCATGTGTTCCTTTTTCCTTGTCACTCCCATGACATTTGTCTGTGGGCTTGCCATAACGCTCTATTCCTGGTCAATGTGATACATATGCCAATTCCCGATCATGTCTCTCTTTTCTTTTTTTGCCTCACCAGTGCGAAGCAAGAGACCCGTGGTACTGCTGGGTCCTCACACAGACAAGATTGCATCAAAGTTAGTGGAGGAGTCTCCTGACAAATTCAAGCGAGTACCAGGTAGGTTCACTTTAACAGGATGTGAGTAGTCACAAAGGTACAGAGTCTCAGGAAAGGCACTCGTTTGTATTCCGCTTTTAACACATTTGTACTGAAGCGGGTTTTGGAGGTATCAATTACCCGGTGTCTTCTCACAGGGCACATCACCATCTTTCTGTCAATCGTCGAGTGACCCACCTCGGTGCTTGTCATGGTATTCTGATATCTCCCTACAATCTTGGCCTATCCTGCTCCCCCCTTTTGACGCTGACTGCAGGATCACACCTCACAGCACATACTCAGCCTACTATAACTCCCTAAATGCAATGTTAGGCCAGCCGGTGGGGTTTTACGTTATCACTATTTTGGAATAAATACGGTAGCGAATCGTCACAACATTTTCGTCGAAAGTCGTGGATCATGGTCATTGTTTATCTTGTCATTTGTCTTCTTCTGCTGTTTTTTTTAAATGCTTTTCATAGCTGTTTCTTTGTTTTTGTTTTCCTCTTACGCACATGCAGAGAGTAAACGAGCTTCAGTCCAAGATCTGGACGTGGACATGGCTGGAAATATCTTTCACGACTGCCAACAACCTGAAGGATTTTATGAATGCATTCCAACACAACCCATAAAGGACATATGTAAAGGGGTATGAGATCTATTGACCTGTTAAATGTCATGTCACTGGAAAAGAAACATTTGAGGGATGATAACTACATGCCTTTATTTTTCTCTGTAAAATTCTTCCAAATGAGGACCGCACATTCATCATGCAACAATAGTAAGTAAAAATGCATCAAGAGCTAAAAAGTGTTTGGAAGAGAATTTCTCCCACTCACCTGAAGAAAATCCCCCCAAAACAGTTCAAGTCATATTCTTCATTCACTTTGTGTCCCACTACCTAAAAAGTATTTTAACTAGAAAACTATTTTGTGCACTTCTTTAGGATGTGGCTCTTTGTCAACGTTTTTTGTTGTTTTAATAACTTTGTATGCTCGACAAGATGAATGTGCCTGGCTTCATTGAAGGAAGATTGCAGAGAAAGATGTACACATAATCGGCCTGCCACCCAAGAGTGGTGTTTCTTCAAAAATTGTTATAGCCGTGGCAAGGTTGCTGAAGTGGGCCTAACCGTCAATCTAACCACAGCTACATATTTTTGCGACTGTGAACCTGTTTCGCACACATTCCTTCTAAATGGTGGCTCACTTGGGACATTTGAAATGGTGATGATAGATTCCTTAAGTTTGCAAATTATTGGGTTCTGTGTTTATGTAAATTTTTTTTTCTCACAAGACCCTTAAACCTCCTTTGATTGTGTAAACCACAGCAATCACGTCACATTATGCCTTCACAATGAATGCCAATCTTGAAATGAGAGATTTTAGTAATGTAGTCTACTAATATTACATCCTATTTAAAATTTTTCAATAATATTAAATTATATTTACTCATTGTTAGTAAGAGGTAAATGTTTCTGCTCGTATCAACTGCTCACTGAAATGAGTTTTCTTCATAGAAATAGATGAACAAGAGTAATATCAGGCTGACTACTCACACACTGAACAAATGAAGCCGAATATAATTCATGCGATCCTTGCTCTGTAAGGCAAAACAGTTGTGCCTTTAACATTGCAATGTTACACCAGATATAATGCACCTATGGCCGGAGAATTGGTGCGTTTGATATCAGATTTCATCTTTAAGGAAACTGGAAATAAACGCATAACTTTTTTTTTGTCATAACGTGATAATAGCCAGAGAAAACTGTTCCAATGCTTAGCTGTTTGCAAGTAATATTATACTAAAATTTCCATTGGATGTGGGTTATGCTGTTCTGTGAGAATCCCTGTTGCCGTACAAAGTTTTGGGTTTCACATGTTGTTCCATGGTATTTATTTCTATGGTTTTCTTTAGTGTCTCGATTTTTCTAGTGGGTTGAGTCCTGTCAATTACAGATGTTAGTCTAACATCGATTTCAATTTTTTGGTGGGTAGACGGTCTCCTTGGTTTCTATGTTGGATGGTCTGTTGTCATTTTACCCTCTTCTCTTTTCCGTTCATAGGGATCTCACTGCATATTGTACAGTGTTTCACCGTCCATCTGCAAACGTTTAAATGAAGCCAACCTATCCCCAATCATTCTCTTCATGAAGTTTAAGAATTGCAAACAAGTCAGGTAATGTGATTTTAAACATTCCTGACACTTTATTAAATTGCATTGTTTCAGACTATAAAGAGAAATTTTATATTTGAGATTATTGTTCACTTTGTTCAGGCTTAGGAACGCACCCATATTTCGAGCTCGCAAGGACTTACTGGTACCTCAAGTCTGTGTGACCAATTGTAGCAGAAACTTTATGGAAGGCAGACTCTTTGTTGTTATTTGGTCTACTCGACCGTTCATATCTCACATTGCTTACACTTTAATTGCATTGTTTATGATTTAAAAGAAAGAAAACAGCATTTCTCATCCAATAGAAGGATAGGAGAGAAATGAAACAAGGCGAGGGAACAGGGTGGGGGAGGTGGAAACTGGGAGAACCTTATCTGGTATTTATCTGATAAGTAATATTACACCTGCAGATGGGGTTAGTGTATGCCTTGTTCACACTTAGGGATGCACTCATCCTTCAAGCCCACAACGTCTTTCAATTCTTGAATTGTGCGCACTGGAATATTTGTACTTCAAGTTGGTGTGACCAGTTTTTGGCAGAATCTTTATCGATGGCAGAATCTTTGTCAAAAGATAATTGAAGTCGTATGAGTATAAGAAAGACAAGATACAAAGATACAAAAAGATTAAAATACAAAGTTGATAAGATGACAACAAAAACCAAAAATCTAACATCATGTTAAAAGTGTTCACGCACTGCTTACCCACTATACTACCCGTGAAGGAAAATGGTGGAAAGATTGTTCTCGTAACAAAACACCAGGTAGGCTTTGTTGTGCGCCAGCTATTGTCCTTGTCATTAATAATTAAGCAATTTTAAGCATACATCTGTCAAAGAGAGGTCAAGTGTACTTGGTCAGAGATTACCGTCACAAATGGCCGAATCCACGTGATCAGTTCGGTCAACCGTTAAGATGATCTGTATTATCGATCAAATCCATCCTGTCGAAAGGTAAACCATCAGATATGATGGTTATCAATGATTATGGCTATCTATTTCAAATGCCAAAGATTGTCAGCACATCAGTTGCTGATCCTTCCCATCAACTGCAAAACCGTCAAAGATGTTCACCGTTCCGCATTGCATTTCTTCCCTTTTCAGAGAGCAGAAAGATCCCCATGTCCTACCAGACAGAGTCAGTGCCAAACAAGCGAGAGACATGTTCGACCGGGCATCCCAAGTCGAACAAGAGTTCCGTAACATTTTCACGGGTAAGGTGGCAATCAGATGGTTTCTACGTCTTTTAATTGGCACCATCATTTTCCCTGTACTGTGTGAAACAAAATGACCAGAACTTAAACTGGTGCTATCAAATCAGTATTACATTCTCAAACCGGGGTGTGTTGTCCTGTTTGATGCTACTTTACATTATGAAATGGTTGCAAGTTTTTGCT
>VJOZ01045066.1:5398-16750 GCA_009801055.1 Stichopus horrens | reverse complement strand
GTCCTGATGTCATCGGCTGGGGTACCTGGATACCCAGATACCACCCATGCCAACATATCATGTTCATTGATCGGCCATGCTACCAGCAAATGTGTCACTTCATCGTTTGATCCCGAACAGAAAATGGGTAAATTGATTGGCATATGCCAGTGTGCCGTCAGACGGGGGGTGAAAAAAATTTAATTCAGCTACTATTTGTTTTACCATAGAAATTTCAGCGGAAAAAAAAGTGGGAATTATGATGTAAGGTTTTTGAGATAGATATCGTTTTAAGCAGCAGTGCAATCATCCCTTTGCAGCTGCATTCAGTCAGAACACTCACAGACTCGTAATTGACCATAGGTAGTTTGGGCTCCGAAAATATGGCTATGATTATGCAGATGTTTTCAACCTTCTACCTTGCCAGTTTCCAGTGGTAAAAATTCCTGGCAGGATAGTCCCACAGTGTACTTGTGACTCCATGTAAAATCAGTAAAAGGGCTCGTGTCACTGGAATTTGAAACCAGATTTCAGGTAGATCAAATGTTTCAAGTGAAAATTAATGGTTACTCTATATGAATTACAGCTCAAAAATATGTGATACTCATTAGAAAATGTTGTAAAATGTAGCCGAGTTTTGTTGAGGCAGGAACTCTTGTAACTGTCCATCTTCATCCAGTCTTCCAGTAAGGGCAGGTAGTTATTCTACTAGGCCTCTAATAAGAAAGGGGAGAGGGAGAAGGGGAAGCATCATGCCCCACCTAATCCTCATCGCACCGCAGGGAAACAAAGGCAGACACATGTAAAGCGGCCTTTCCTACGCATTTCTTTTTATTCCATACTGTAAATTGTCAATGTCTTTGCTCCCTAAAGTCCAGTAAATTTGATTTCATAATTCGAAGTAGTGTTGGAACCGAGAAAGGTGCATTGCAACATGAAATGTACAGATTATTCGCCAGAACACCAGTCTATGGGAGATTTAAATAGATTCTTTTATCTGTGGATGAGGAATAAAGGGGGTGTCAAGAGGTTGATATTTTGCCAGCATTTCTGTTCAGTTTTGTTGCTTGGTTGATCACATCAGCAGTGAAGGTGTAAACCCAGCTGGATAATGAGTACAATCTTCCTCACAATACAAATTGGTCACTTTAAAGCAGAATCTATGAAGCATTGCCGTGCCATCGTGGTGACATTACCATATATAATTCATATTGTGTACAATTTGCCAGCGTCAACTTGCCACTCGGTCATCCGACTGTCACGGTGAAAATTTGAGAGGAAACTTGGTTGAAACTCAAAACCATGTAGGGTGAAGACATTTCGCATGGTCATTTTGGGACCACAAAGTTATCACAGTCAAAGAAATATTTCTGTTGGGAGTTTTTCTTTTTAGGGGGGAGTCACATTTTATTGGTCAGAGTTTAGCGAATGGAGTGGATAGATAATGAGTGGCACATATTTCTACTGATTATAGTAAAATTATTGATGACAAAATTACACTTTTGTCTTGAACCTATTTTCCATCAGCAAAGTTGCACTTTGCTCATGAAACTGTGAGAACATTTATTTGACTTTGTTTGACTAGTAGATGTGATCAGCGTAGTGGAACAAGCTCATTATATGCTGTTGTAATCACCCTTACATATACGTCATTCTTTGGTATTGGTTGTTGGGTGACAAACATGTATACAGTGTAGTGTAGTTCTATTGTGGATTTTATTAAATGGCTGGCACGGCCAAGAGTAATGTCTGCTGCGAATCTATGACTTCTCATCACTCTCCTCTCGGACTAACTGTTGTATTTGTCAAATGAAGCGCTGCCCTCTAGCTTTCTCCCTTTCAATTATTACTGCATTCCCCGACAATCTCAGGTCGGGTGGCCTTTCATTCATTGAACTTGCAAAACTTCAGACATACTTTTTGACTCTTTCTTTTACTTAGCAGTTACTTTTTCTGAAGTCTTTCAATTTTCCACAAACACTTGTTTTTCTTTTCTTGTATGTTTTTGTTGTTGTTTTTTTCTTCTTTTTTTTTGTGATGCATGCTTTCACAAAATTTGTCGTTAACATTTAACATGTTAGTTTTGAAAGCAAATCATCTTGTTGGCTGTAGTAATAGTTTTGTCCTGTTAATGGAAATATTCCTTTTTTGTTTTCTTTCTGTCTAAAAGATGAGGCAGGAACACCTTTGGTCAGGGTCTAACATCAGCCAACCCTAAATAGAATGTAACAGTAGTGTAGAATTCTAGGGGCACACACTTACCCACCAATACATGTGTAAAAACTGCACATTGTTATTAATGCCAGCTGTGGTGGGAAATCGGATTACCACCTGGTTAACCCACGACACACAAAGGAGAGCTTTGTTTTCATTGTGTGTCATAATAGCCAGAGATGGATAGTGAAACAGCAATTTATGTGTAATGTTCATTGTAAAGAACCTTAAAAACCAGCTGCTCATGTTGACATAGCTACTGGAATGAATGCCTTTTCCAGCTTATAACCACAAATTTTGCATCAAAGTACATGTAACCCCCTTGAACTGTAATTAGATAACATATGTGACATATTATGAGGTATGTTCCCATTAATACTCCACATAGGATCGTTATGTAACCAGTTAGGCAATATTTCAGTTGTTTTACATTACAAGTTATTACAGCAGAAGCATGGGTGCTCCTTGACAGTGGATTGCAGTATTAATTATCAGCGAGTCCTTCGTAAAGCCAGCCATGTGTAATCGTCAGAATTACTTGAACATTCATCTAATGCCCACCACATTGGTATTTCATGACTTAACAGACTGGATGCATTATTTGCTTCCATACCTTCTGACGTTTAGCTATTTCTTGAACACATCTGATGCATTTTAACCTGTTCAAAATGCCCTCCACCAACTCCGAGAACCTCTGCTTGGGCTTGCTATCTCAGATTTTAGATTGCACCTGGTCATTTTTAACCTATAAGCAGCGCCACGCCACGTGCTGAAGTAAATCGAGTGTGTCGGTTTGATATTGTCAAGATGAGGGTATCTTTTCCTTCAGAGGTCAAGAAAGAGGGACATTTGAGGACGTGGAATAAGTATGCAAGAAACCCAGCCTGTATTATGGAGGCAATTGGAATGAAGTTATGAATCAGCCATCGACAATTATGCATATTCTAGCCCTGAAGGTTGAGCAAGTGTATCTGTCGATACAGTTTGATCACGTAGCAGTTTCATTTCCTTGGGCCATTTGTTCTGATTGTTTTCAGGAAGAATTTGTTTTGCAAATTGTGACAGACTTTGCGCAGATTTACCAAGTGTTTGAGTTTATAGTCTGCACTTTCATTTTTGTGTGAAAACTGCAGCATCTTACAAATTAAGGGGCCACACCGCATTTCCTCAACTGATGAACAGCGATGCACAGTACATCGTATCATTTTAAGTGACATCCTGTAGGCTATTTCCACGAATTAAAACGTTGATTTTGAGAATTGCCATGATTGGAGGCTGTTAACCTTAGTGGTTGTGGTTGTCTGGAAAGGTTCGTAAAACCACCGACATGACCATGTCATAGCTACAATATGTGTGTCTCTCTCGAAGAAAAAAAAAGATATGAAAGTTGTTTTATGTTTTGATAAGGGGGGTACAATCCATCTTACACTGATGTTATTTTAAAGATATGACGATGAAATCAATCAGAATTAAATATTCTTGTGTATGGTGTGCCCAAGGTGAACTTTGTTTTATGTAAGAATGCTTAAAAAAAACAAGCGTTTCACTCATTAGTGTGGTGGATTGTCAGAACACTTTTATTGATTGAAAACATCAAACTTTTTGATAAGTGACCGTTATTCATAATGTATGGTATCTCCTGCACCCGGCAGCATGGTTTTAAGTGGGTTTTGTGGTCGAACAACATACGTAAAACATAATGCATTGTCAACTTTCCTGTTTTGTGACATTTGAAAGTTATCTCCACGGGGGAAGATCTCCTAATTGATCTGCTAACCCGTGAAGTGACATTTTACTGGTGAGAATGTCCACACCTGGTGACCAGTCAAATGTTAAATTACTCTTCCTTTGTGCAAAAACAACCCGCCGACAGTTTTGGTCTCATCTAGCTGTGACTCCTAAAGCTTTCAGGAAGTTCGCTTCATGAGTGAAATATTTCAGTTATCGGAAAATTAGTCGAAGGCCTTCACTTTGCTCTGTCTTCAAAGCTGTTTAAAATTCTCAAGATATCTGACTCTGTTCATTAGTTTTTTTTTTTTCCAAAAACTGTCTTTTTTGTTTAAGTAGGGTGGGTATTTAAGCAGCTAAGAAAACTTGACAGAGCAAAGAGAAATGAAAGGAAATGGTTACTGCAAAATTAAACATTTCACCATAAATGATAGGCTCTCATTAAGGAAGGAGTTATGGTATTTCACCACTCATTTCTCCAGCAGTCGTTAACTTGTTTTTGCTTAATTAATCAGGAGCTGTTGCTGTTACTAAATAAGGTTGCAGAAACCTGTAAGGATGTCTATTTTTTTTGCTGTTATTATTTTCACTTACCCTTGTCATTTCTTTAGTCTTTCTGTTATGTTTTTGTTATTACAAGTCAAATTACTTGCACTTGGCTGCAGTAAAGCCGCACACCAAATAAAGAACTCCCCTTCTCATTTTTCATGGCTGAAAGTCGGAGCAAGAACAGTCTCGTTCAACCTTCTCGTTGTAAAATTCTACAAATCTTGTTGCATCTTTTTCTGCCTGCATGCAGTAAACTATTTTGTTTTGAAATTAATTTGTTGTTTGCATAGCTGCAGGTGACCTTTGTTGCCCAGAGCCCGCTTGCAATATTTGTTTTGATTCTTCACCTTTGGAATGCCGGGGTACTGCGATGTATCACCTTGCACCCAGAAGGGCAATGCTTCACCTTAGGATCTCACTTGCCGAAAAGTGCGATGCGACAGCTCTTAATAGAAACCTAAGAGTGTGATGCATCACCTTTTAATACAAACCCAGAGGTTCAGTTGCACACGTAGTTGTTTGCACATGAAATTGTCAACAACCAGAAGATGTGATGGACTGTCTGCCAAATTTCCTTTGAGGGGAATACAAATTCTTTGAATACGAGTCAAAGATGGTTAATTGAATTTGCTCAAATTTCTCAACTCTACTGTTGTGGGAATTCTCTCTCTGTCGATGTTGCCGATTCTACATTAGAGGTCGTCAATCGAAACTGTTTCGGTAGACTTTTGTTTCCTTGAATTTGTTACTTTCATATTTTCGGTTTGACTCGCACAGGTGATGATTGTTGGGGTCGTTTGTCTCGATGTTTTTAACCCTGTCTGTCAGTCAATAACCCTGTCTGTCAGTCAATAACCCTGCCACTCTATATCCATGCAGTATGATCATCTCATAATGCAGGCTGCAGATGAAGCTCACTCTCTCTGGCCACATTCGTTCTGGGTAATAGATGCGTCGTTTGTCGTCGTAACTGATGAACGAATGGACTAGCCAAGTATCTCGCCGAAAATATTCAGCAGCATTCTCAACTGTAACTTAATGTCCCATCATGGGACTCGGTATGCTTTGCAAAGTTGTGGTAATGAGCAGCTACAGTACTCAACTCTCTGATAGAAAATTGTGGCAGCTTTGCCACTCATGCCGGCTTTCCTTCCTGTCTACAAATTGGTCATTGCGACTTTGCTTTTCGTTTTGTGTTGCATTTGGTACCTCAGAGTCACGGTGCGTGTCCCCTGTCCCTCACCGGAAGTTACAGCTCGGTTCACTCTGTGTCCAGGACAGTGGAACAAAGGTCACATACATTCATGTAGTTGTGGTGCAATTTGGGCATCGTGTAAGCTGATGTTAAATTGGGTTCTTCCCTGCGTGTGTAATACTCTGTTTACTTGCTGCCATGTGACATTACTTGTGCAGATGATTTACCCCGTGCATATTGACATGGAAGTGAAGCAGAATCGTGACTTGATGTTTTGCAGCATGTTTATCAAGTGAAGGTAGCCAATTGCTGAGGGCATTTCCCTTCTGCAGTGAAAACCTGGATGATATGTGTCCCTCATGCATGCATGGTTCATCTGAACTGTTGAAATTGAATGAGAACTGCTCTGTAATCAGTTTCATTTTTCAATTGTTACATTTGCATGTGAATGCTGTCTACTTTTCTTCAAAATGTTTGGCAATTTTGACACAAATTTTGGACATGCAATGTCACCGTCTGAAGCCAGTTTCATTGACGTAGGAACCATGTACGGCTTTGTCACTCTCTCGGAGTGCCGACAGTCAGGTATGTGGCTTCAGTATAGGTCACATCCAGTTATTTTCTATTCTACTTCCTTTTATGTCTGTGTGTCAAATTTCTAGGAAACTTTCCATTATGTACTCTACTTTTTTTAAACTGTAGTAAGTGACATGGCTTTGCTCCCTTCAGTCTTTAATCAGTATTAAATCAGGTAGTCTCTTGGTCTCTCAGTCAACCAGTTTCTCAGTCAGTCTCTCAGTCAGTCAGTCAGTCAGTCAGTCAGTCAGTCAGTCAGTCAGTCAGTCAGTTTCTCTGGTAGTCTCCTATTCAGTTAGTCAGTTATTGCATGACCATGGTGATCAATCTAGTCTGTTGTTTGTTTGGGTTTTCAGTCTTATGTATGAAAGTTCCAACCAGCTAGAATCCTCCGCCAATGAGAACCAGATGATCATCATCCAGGATCAGAGGCAGACACTGTCAAAGGATTTTATTATTTACCAAACATGTTTTTGTTCCTACCTGCCCTGCTGGAAGCTGTCTTGAGCTGTTCAAGAAATAAAAAAACCTAAAAGAAGAAGAGAACATAATACCAATCTGAAAGATATTAAGTCCGTGACCTGAGGGAGCAGGAATGGTGGATAGCTGTGTTGGAACGAGGGCATGATGTCATCCTGGGGGATTTAACATCAGGCCAAGATGATGAAATAAGTGTGGCGTGTGATGATTGCTATCCTTTTGAAAACAAGTCAAGTTGCTTTGAATTGTATCAAAACTCATCCAGAAGAATTATTTATTCCATGAGACTACATTCTATAGCTATGATATATGTTTCTTTCTTCTTCCTTTTTTTCCACCACCTTAATGCTGCTTGTAAGGGGAATGCAGGGATGATACATTGAGCTGCAGTCATAATTATGCAAGATACATCTCATGAACGGAACTGATTCTGTTTCAGAGTAGCTCATCTTTCGATAGCAATCCTCAGTGTGTTTAAATCCAAAACTATTGGCTTTTCATTTTTTCTTTTCTCATTTGAACTTTGACGTGGCAGTCGTAAAGGACCCTCGAAAATACCTTAAGTGCACTTGAAATTTAAGCATCAGTAACTTGGTGCTTGTGTCAAAACAGAATTTTGGCTGCGTGCATGAACATTGGGGTAAATTCTGCTCCCCGAGGAATTAATTCATTCTGCCTTGCTTTGAACTCGGTGGTTCGCTTCAATCGGAAATCGCAAGCATCGTCCGTGCTCTGTGAAAAAGCAGTGTATATATTGCAAATAGGTTGCTGCAATTATAGTGCTGATTTAACTTACGTCTTTGTAGACCTACTAGTGTGTCAAGCAGCCAGGGCCTTGTAGGAAACATAGTGCCATGTACGTTACTCTTTTGTTTTGGTGAACAGGCCTTCGAGCTCCAGAACAGAGTTTTAATCACTGTCTATCAATGGTAAATTGCGTTCTCAGTGAAAACGGGTGTTAATTCGTGAGATTGACCATCAAACGTATGTCTGCTCAGTTTTGAAGCACATAGGAAGCACTTAAGACTAAACCCACTCTAAAACCAGCATTCAAAGGTTTTGATGATGAATTGGTTGAGAATTAAATGTTTATAGAGATTCATAGCACCCAATTAACCTTTCGTGTGACAAGAGCATTCCCAGAATTTTAAATGATTTTGTTATTCTTGAAATTACCGATTGCTCTGAACTGATAAGTTTTGCAAATCCCTGGATTGGTTCACTTCCTTGTTTTACTCTCAACTCTCGCTGGCATAGATGTCAAGGGTCACAGTCAGACAGAAAGTTTCTCAAAACAAAGTGTTTATTTGTATAAATGTGAATGTAAGTCAAGGTTCTGTTCAATGGAAAGGAAGCATTACCCATTTTTGTGATACTTTTTTTTCTCTCAGTTTGAAAGAAAACATTTTTGTCTTTTGAAAAACAAACACCCTCCCCCCACAGTATAGGTTATTTTTGCAGTTTGGCATTGCTGCTATTTGAGATTTATTTCATCAGGAAGTGCCAAAACATCTTGCTTAGAGGCACAGTCAGCAACAACAATAACCTCCTCACCGTGTGTGAAGTCAACCACGTCTGACAGCTGTTTTCGAGCTGTTTTCGAGTCCGTCCTTCTGTCAGGCGGTCCAGAAATCCCCGCATCTGATTGCTCGGTAGATAGTCATTTGGGTAAATTGAAAGTCCTTCAGGTCAGAGAAGAAAATGAAATTAGTATTGGAGATTACTTTAGGTCACAGTGGCTTGGTATAAACTGGCTCCAGTAATTAGAAGGTTTCATTTTTGCCCTTTTTTTTTTTTTTTCTCAATTCCTGGTTTTTGTCAGTGTGTGGGGGTTTTCTTCGGTCTGTTTGTCTCACAATTAGCCAGAATGACTCTGGGGGCAGGAAGCAGAGCAACAGAAGTCTCACTCTGGGGAATTTGTGAGAAATTTGATATTCACAATGACCTCTTTCCCTTTTTTTTCACTTGCCATGTAATCGCAATGTTCATGTTGTATATTTAAGGCCTCTACGATACATTTGGTTGTTGTATGGCACCCTGATTGACATATTGCACAAAGATGATGTCGCTGTTAGCGTTAGTAATTGAAGTGGCAGTCTACAATTTCCCAGAGATGGAGGGATGGGAGATTACGATAGGAGAAATAAAATGTTGTCTGAGACGTACGTTAAGTCACAGACAACACAGTCTGAAAACAATAATTGTACCTTTTTGTGTGAAGTAAACATCTATCTACTGAACAACTGGGGGAACTTTAAGGAGGGACTACTACTAAGGAAAATGCCACACTATTACCTGCTCCCCCAACCCTTCCTGTGAAGTACATCCACAGTAAATGAATTGTGGTATTGCTCTTATGTGAGTGAATTATTGCAAGTTGTCATGATCCTTGGATTACAGCTGTAGCCACCCCCCTGTCCTCCGATTTTTTCCTGCTAAATTGACCAGCTAGAATGTACCGTACTTCTTTTGTTAAAGTAACAAATCAGGTTTTGTGGTGTGATAATTATCCTACTTTTATCAAGGTAATATCCAGTCATTAAGGCTCCATTATGTAGCTTGCAATTAGGAGCCCCAGTGAAGTCTCCTGCGTGATTGTACTTCCTTTACTATTAAAGATATGCAACAGCATGCATGTGATCGTGGCTTCATTAACCACCTGTTCATCCTGTAAGCATATATTGGCCTTTATTTCCAGGTGTGTCCTAGCATTCCTGTTTCTTTGTCTCTCGTTGACATTTCAAGGGAATAGCATTAATGTTCACTGCAAATTAAGACTCTATTACACATTCTTTTATCGTATGTGTGCATTGTGAAGGGCAGAAGGAATTGTGCTTTAAATTTTGTCAAATTGGAATGGGTGACGGTTGTTGGTGAGTGCGAGAACGCCGGGTGTCGACACGAGACAGGGTAGGGTCATCACCATGGCATACCTACAAAAGTAAAAATGGTGACTGTACCGCCAAAAGGTAGCTGTTTGTTAAAAAATTTTTTATGGCAAATAGGGGTTGCTGGAGAGTAGCTGCTAACCTGACTCTAGGTATCCCTGCTATGCTGGTCAATTTTGCCAAGTGCCTCAATGCTTTACAGTCAGCTGAGTTCTATGTCCACCATAGCATTACTGTTTAGGGTACCAACCAATATTCTTGTGAAAAAAAGGGGGAGGTCAATATTTTGTTTTTGTTATTTTTGCTGTCCTGTTCTACGTAGGTGGCTGTTTGTGTTTATTCCCTGGTTCTGTCGTGATGTTTTTGCTAAGTGAAAGGAATTCTTGTTAACATATTTGGCACATTGCATCTTAAGAACTACATTTACCCCTCAGAAAGTAGGAAATCCAGCACTAAGAACCAAGTGACGTCATTGTCAGTTGGACTCCCAGTGGAAGAGGACACCAAAACTCCCATACACTTGGCAGTAATTGGCACCTGAATAAACATGATTATACCCTTAGCATCACCATAGTACTGTGCTGCTATACAGCTGTGAGTGTGTTGTGTATTGCTGTCATGTACTGGTTGTGGTTACCATGTACATCCATGGCAAATAGCCTGCCCACAGATTTTTCGGGGAGTACGTTGTACGTGAACACAATGAAAGTGTTGTTGCACCTCGACAAGCAACATTCATGGCACTCTGGCTTCATGTTACTTCATCACTCAAAGTAGTAGAGATAGATATGTCTTGGAGTACACCTACCCTGCAACAAGGTTTTGCTTGCAGTTCTCTGACTTCAGGGGCAAAAGTTTCCCATATTAGAAAGACTGTCACAAAATTTCATCACTGGAATGACTGTCACAAAAGTTCCCATGTTTAGACTGATGGTCACAGCAGTTCTCCTGTTCGAATGACTGTCACAACTTTGCCTGTTGGGATGACTGTCACAAAAGTTGCCCTGTCAGCTCAGCTTCATGCTTGCCTCTTTTGTAAACTGCTTTAATTCTTTCTTTCATGTACGTGAATTTTTAGATTACTTTAAATGAAGGTTTTTTATACAGGGTAGCTGAGATTTACAAATCCCAGGAAGGATATTGTGAAATGCAAAAAAGAAAAGAATTTTCGATGAGGAGGTGCCAGTAGATCAAATGATGGTTATATAACACGTCACGTTGATCTCCTGTGCAATGGTACTTTGGTCATGCATTGTGTGTTTCAATAGGCCTGATGTTATTATTTATCATAAGTTTAATGCCAGGAAAATTGGTCTTAAAGTTAAAAAGGTCAGCATATTANNCAATTGCAAAAGAATTGGTGCTTTTTGCCTTTTTTTTTTACATTTGCACACATTTGTTTATATATTTTACATAATTTTGTACTTACAAACGTTTAGACACATTGTTTTAAAGTTTACACAGGGGAAGTGGTAGCATATTGTGTAGGGTTATTGCAAGTAGCTTTATGGACTAATAATGTTATGTAACCATTAATTACTTCCAACCAAAGACTTTTTATCAATCTGACAAGATATCGATCATTTTCTTTACTCCAGTGCTGTTGTATTGTACCGTACATCAAACCCACATCAGTCAAAAGTGGTGATATGTAGCCAAGGGAATTATCTGGTATGCATATGTTCCCTAATAGTGGATTTGTTGATACTTTTATCGCGGCATAAAGATGGGTCGTATGCTAAT
>VJOZ01045050.1:0-21281 GCA_009801055.1 Stichopus horrens | reverse complement strand
AAGTGATACCAAGCAGAAACAGCACATATTAGGTGAGGCAAAATGTCTGCTGTAAACACTTGTTTTCATAGGTCAACATGAAAATATGGAACTATATAGTTAAGACTATGAAGTAATGTACACCCTTTGCAAAATTCTGCTTACACGACCCATAAACCTCAATTTATCATCAATACAAACGCCCAGCTATATTGAACGATGAGTGCATTCTACTTCACCATATGTATTAAGTTAGTAAATTTACATGATATTCAACTTTTATTTATAATTTATAGTCTCAAAACCATCTTCTTACATTTCTTTTAAGTCTTTGATTCTTTCCATCACAGAGATCTACAATATTTGACACATCAGTTTCATAACAATTGTCTGGTCGGTGTGATGGGTACTCATTGACATGTTGAATGCCTATAGCAGTACCATATATTTTACCTCAGTACATTTTGATGTAGATCAAATTTTGTCAGAAATAATTGTGAACAATAGAGGGGACAGGAGATCACCCTGGGGAACTCCAATATTTATTTCTGATTTATCCATCAGACCCTCAGAAAATTTTGTTTGTCTGGACCAGCCATTTACAAAATTTGATATGCAGTATATGTAACAACCATGGTTCTTTAAAAAGCCCTTGTATTTCCTGGATTAAATGATTTGGAACAACTGCAGTGTTAAAAACTGGAGAAATCAAGGAATCAGACTTGTAGTCTCTTTTCAAAGTAGTGTCTTTGCTATTTAGTCATGTGATAATATTGTGAATGAGAGTTAGAACAGAACTAGCTGGTGCATGACAACATTTACTAACAGCTTGTGTCAATTGAAACTTATGCTAGCCAGATCAATTGGTCTACAATTAAAGTTTTTTTTTAACTTGACCCTTTGGGTATGGGGGTAGTTATGGCATTTTTTCACAAGGCTGGAATTTTACATGTACATTCATTAAAGATTATGTTGTAAAAATACCAGTAGCTCATCTGCACAAAATTTATATACCCACCATGCAGGCTCTACTGCTGGCGCCACTTAATATACAATAATTCACAGACTTAAGACATGTTGTGTGACATTTTTTCCATCTGATTTAAAATTTACATTTTCTGCACATTAAGACTTCAGGTAATACTTACATAGTTAGCCTACCACAAAATTGTATGTTCGTAACACAAATTTTTGGTGTTATGTAAAAGTATCCATGACCAGCATCATCGAGGAGATGGGCAAAGCCATTTCCTTTAATATTTCTTCCAAATTTTCATGAACACTTTAGAGAAAGCAAGTACAGTACAGACAGCTGCAGGAAGGGAGTATAGTAAAATTAATTTGACCAAAAGTAATAATTCTGGCATACCTTGTAACCTACAGATGCCTTTCAGTGTATACCATCAAGAAGCCATAAAGGTCATTTGAATACAGTATTCTTCAAAATGTATAGTCTAGAACAGACTTAACCTGAGTTTTATGCAAATAAGGTAAATTATAGTTTATGCAGCATACAAAGAGCAGATCGTTGATAACTATTCAAATTTTCTCACAATTTAGTTAAAAAACATGTAAAGTATATCAGGCATCATACGATAAACATACAAACAAGCGAACAAATCAATGGTTTGATAAATATATCCATAATGAAAGAAATCAATAAATTAGAAAAAAGTCAGACAACTCTTCTAATCAACATTTAAGTGAATTCCAGATTTCCTGTGACATGAGAGAAACATGATTTTTTTTTTCAAATTTTCACTTAGAAATGGGCACAATGACAAGTACTTTTGTTAACCTAGCTGGACTGACAATGTTATGCAATTATATCCACCCATCCAGGTGAAAATGCTGTAATACATTAAAAAAAAAACCATTTGTGCATAGTCAAAGAAGTAGTTATCCATAATGCATTTTCATGGCAACCATTCAAAGATCACATCTTTAATTCCTTTTCATATCCATTTCCTATGCACCACTGTATGATATCAGCTTTTAATGGATACAGCACCGGTGAAGTAAGCACGTGTGTATGGACATGTTCTGAACACAGCATAACTATATTGCAATCATGCTGGCAGCTGATGCTGAGCTGAACGGTAATTTAAAGAGCTTAACTGCTGGTCGCGCACAAATGACTACAAATGTAAACCAAAACGTACTTATCGCCACTTCGGGCTTTTGATTTAGAAGCATTAAATAATATTTAATCAGGGAAGAAAAACCAAAATATTTATAGAAGAGAGACCAGTCTTACTGCTTTGTAATGTCACATTTTACTAATGGCATAAGTCTAGAATGTCTAGAACTAAAGACAAAGATGTATAGTGTATATTACTCCTACCTCACTACTTTCGCATTCTGGTTCACTACAATGAATTACAGATTACATCAAACATGAAAGTAGTTTTCTCTCAACTTCTTGTGATGTGTTTCCTTTCTCATCGTACCTTTTTTGCAAATTTCACCACTAATGTTAATTATGTTAACTGTTCTCTGAATTTTTCTGGCAGAAGTATGATAGGCCTTGGTAAAGCTGGAGTACGTGTGACAAAATTTGCCGAGGGTGGTAGGTATGTGATACCATCGATGAACATCAAGCATTCCAAACAGCATGCATCAGTGTTTCCTCAAACTATACTTCATTACCCCCTATAGTTTTGTTGTCTCTTTCTTCTTGGAAGTTTTTGATTATCAGTTACACCTAAACGTCAAACGTAACTACAGCAATGGAAAATGTAGTGATCAAAAGGAGCTATAAGAGCCTGAAAACTGACAGAAACAAGATGGTAGCAAAAAGTAAGAAATAAAGAGACAATTACATTGTGCGTGCAATTGAACACCTGACATTTGTTACTACTTCAGTGTGATGCTTATATATGTTTTGTAATGAGAATGTCTCACAGATAGCTGAAGGAACAATTTTGCTCCAATAAAGTTAATGTGTAAACCCTTTATCCCACAAACATTAGCTGATTTAACTGACCTAATTATATTAGCTGATCTATTAAACTAAATTAAAAATTACTGGGTTCACTACGGAACACAGTTTTGCAATTGAGGAAAAGAATGTATGCCAATGTGACAGTGAACAGGCTGCATGTGATTTGACCAGCACAGAGGCCAAAACAAGTATCTGGTTACGATAATGACTGTAGGTAAAAGTGACATGATGCCAGGGGGCAGTTCTCAAATGACTTCTTTCTTCCTCACTCTTACTCAGCAACAAGTGATCTGTTTTCAAACAGACAGAAATTCAAAAGAAATGACTGTCTGCAGCAAATATTCAAGTTGCTATAGTGATGTATGACTTGCAGAAGATGAGCAGGACAAATAGCATTCCAATCCATTGCAGACTGGGAGTAGCATGAATCGATCACCTTACGGACGGACAGACGTGTTTGACCTATATGCAAACATAACTAAAATATATGTAACTTTACGATAGCATGCTATTCAATAACATACCTTTATCAGTTTGCTACATTTCTGTAATTCCTTGGAAATGGAGTTTGAATTTAAGAAGGCTGTACATGACACAAGGCCTATGAAGGAACCTTGAGTCAATCACACTTCAGAATAAGATCTATCGAAACACTGATTATTTACTGGTTTATTTTTTTATCTTGGCCTATTCTATTTTGTTTCTTTTTCCACTTTACACAGGAATATACAGCTAAGCTTTGCAAAGGTATGATATAATGTCAAGGAGTGAAGGGAAGTGTTACTGATACCAAAAGTTCATTGAGGGCACATGGATAACAAAGAAACACAAGAAAACAACAAAAACATCAGTACACCAAAATCCAGGACACAAGAAGATTACAAAAACATCAATACATAAAAACTAGAACACTAGAAACCCCTCTCCTAANNCCCGCCTATCCACAAAGGAAGAATAATAAACAAAAGGGAGCAATTACTTTAATTAAACAGGTTTTGATGGAAGGAAATGAGGCTTGGCCTGCTCATCAAACTGCTTGAAATATTGTAATGACAATGAGTCAATGACTATAAATGTAGTAACTAACGTTACATGCTGATGATAATAATGTAATAATTCAAGATTATACACTGACATTACTGCCAATAGATGGTGATGCTCTGCTTAGATAGTATACTGATTGTAAAGTGAGTCAAATAGTTCCTTTGGCATCTTGTACAATCTGTAAATGCCAGTTGTGACATTTTGTTTCAATTTTGGAAAACGAATAACTCAACTTTCTTCATAAAGGACCTCTTCTAGTATATTTAGGTGTATATTTATATATACTAGTACACTTGCTTGCGTGGAACTTAATATCCTTCTTAAGGTTAACACACAGCTGCCAATTCAGCAAACACGATTTATGTATTCTCGATAAAAACCATCCTGATTATAACCATGTTTTCATGCATTGTATCTTTTTCTCATTTAATTGAAAAAACTGCAGACATATGGGATCTCTATTCATGGCCAGGTACATGCAGATTAGAACACCCAGAACATGCCACTTCTGGTCATCTTGAAGTTCGTAATGCTTAAAATTTTCTTGAATGCTACACACCAGTCAAAGGTGGCGCTCTGCTTAGATAGCATGCAGGTGACCATGAGACATTTTGCTCCTGTTGATCTGTAAGATTGTTCTAAAGGTTAACATGCAGCCTCCAAACAGAGAAAGTGAGAGGTGGAACTATTATAGATAAAAGCCATCCAACTTATCACCATGTTGTATAGACTGGTGTTTTTCTAATTAACTGAGAAATTGAAAACAGGTGATCCAAATTTCACGGCTAGGAAAATGCAGCTTGGGACAAGGGCGAAGTGTTGTTCCCAACCATTATGGGGATTCGCAAAGCCAAAAATTTTCTTACGCCGCCGCCAACTGATGGTCGATGCTCACAAACCAGTCTCACCCTTAGGCACGACCCCATGCACAAAGTCCTGGATGTATCTGGTTAAATTTTCATGCTGCAAATTTATACAAGAGCTTGAGAAATACATGCAATACAGTAGCATCACAGTGACTGATCGTAAGAATAAAGTTAGGATCAAGTTGATTCCACCTAAAGGTCTCATCTTCAGAAGTAAGTAGATTAAATAGGATGGTTCTCAAGTGGCACATTACTCCATGAAAAACAAAAAAACATGCATATAAAGATAACATCCTGCACACTTACAACATCGTCGATTAAACTGAGAAAGTTGCACGACAGCCTGTGATTGATGTTCGCAAAAGATGCATGCAAACAAAAACAACCATGCACAAATTTCAATTAATTAATACTGACATTATCAGTCTTGTTTTGCCGCTTTTAATTACAAAGTACCATATCCATTATATTTGAATAAAGTTATCAAACTCTACCTAATACTTACGGATTCTCCACCTGGCTGTAGGTCACATGACTACCCACTGAACTTTTCGACGACGTTGCCATCATACTTTCTTCACTTAAATGTTTGAAAAATTTCTTGCAATTTAAAATGCTGCCCTGTTCAATCAAAGAACAAAATTCTTTCTGTGTCTTAGACTAAGAATGTGTCTTAGACTAAGAATGTGCAATCAATTGAAAGAGAAAGAAATGCATCTGTGCCTTCTGCTTGGTTGCTCAAGTCTCCAGTCCGGTTCCCCTCTGGTGTGCCACATAAATATTTCTAAATTGTTTCCAGTGATTTACTGCTGTGACTTTAATTGGTACAAGCTATTGATGAAACTTCCACAAAGTTGTATGTAGAGTTTACTTGTCAAATTGGCCAAAGCTGTGCTGTGTGTGCTCAAAAATACAGCATCTGCTTTCACACTTTGCAAATACTGAAAACTTTTTTTTTTCCTCTGAAGATAAATTCTTCTCTGCCCTCTCCGATACTTTTAGAAAATTGGATAATAAACCCAACTGATTTATCCTCCTGGGAAGACAGATTAATTCAGTGAGGAAACGGTTTTCATCTTTGGTTCACTCCACTGCAACAAATCAACTGTTCTGTTTACACTGAGTAAAATCTGCAAAGGTAGAAGATACTTCTGTCCACATTTGGGATGTCGTCACTGCATGCTCGAGCAGCCAATCACTAACTGCATGTTTCCACTGATTCTCTGAAGGGTCCCAAAGAACTCTGAATGAAAGTCAAAGGCACCCTGTGATATGCTCGCTAGTCGTCCCGTCTCCAGATGGCGCAGTCATTACAACGAAGAGCAAACGAGTTATCTCAAAACAATTATTAGGCAAAGAAGTATCCTCGATGACACCGGTGCTCCTCTCATGAAATCACAGGAACTGTGATGCGGAACAGGCAGTATGTGTTATCTGTGGATTTTATTAGTTATTACCAAAGCACTGCTAACTCAAGCAACTATAAGCTGGCTGCTGTTACTCTACTGACTACGCATAACTGAGAGAACTATCTTGCGTGTGTGAGTGGATTACATGTAGTACCACTTAGCTACAGTGTGCAGATTGAACTATAGAATGAAGTGAATGCTACACTGCAGTAGCACACACACTCTCATCCCACAAACCGCAGGCTGCTGACCAAGTTGCAAGAGCCTGTAGCACTGGCGCATACCCTCACAACTGGCAAATTGTATTCATAAGCTAGAGCACACATATACACAGGCCATATGACAAAACTTGACATCAAACTTGAAATATGCCCATCTTAAAAGGGTACTTGTCATACGACAACCGTAAAGGATACATGCTGGTACAGATGCAGCTCGGATAACTGAAGCAGCAGAAACAGTCAAAATGGACATAATACATATCACAGAACAACAAAAAAGCCAAAATAAAAGCCAAAATAAAAAATTACATAATTCATATCAAATTTTGTATTTATGGTATCATAATATGTCAAAGCGAACTGATGTTATAAATATCTGAACAGTTGTTCACACTTGTCAATCAAAATTACTTCCATACTGTGTTTGCAAGACAAGTTCAATTAATTAATATACTGTCAGGTCTCTAATATTCAGGGGTAATGATATGTGTCAGTGACTGTGTTCTGATACTATCAATCAATTTGATAGTATTAGATCAAATTTATTTAAATTTATGTATACACTACAGGAAAGTGGGGTTCAATCAACCCACCCTTCAGTCCGCTTTGACGATTGCCAAGAATCCAGAGACATTGTTTTGGACTACACGTGATCACACAACCCAACCTGTGATCCTACTTAGTGCCCTCAATATTAAAAGTATGACTGCCTGTGTAAAAGCTCATTTCAGCAACAAGTTCTCAGCATTCACAGTAACTTGGAACTAACTAAATGGAACTTAATAACAGGACAAAGTCAGCCTTCACTTCAAGAAAATTAGTTTATGACAAAAGCTAAGTATGTAAGTATGACACACTTTATCTTTCTTTTTGCAATTCCTCTAATTATCTTCATTCATGTAATATATAATGTAATATTTGTGCACTTCAGGAAGGGTCATGCAATGAAGGCTCAAAATTACACCATGACCTGGCACTGATAGTCATATGAGAATCATGACACGGTAAAGTCTGCTAAGATGTAGACAATAAAATCACTTGGCTGCTGTATGATTACCCAAGTTCAGTGATATTATATATTGTTTGTGGTGCTTTTGAGGTGCTTTTTTTTCATCATTTTTCCATCCCTCTCTGACTATTAAAGCCTCATTACCAGTTTGTTGAAAAAGTTCATAAAGCCTCCATCTTCACTATAAGAAGATGTATAAAGTTCCTGTTGGAAGCGAAGTATGTAAAAAGGTCCTCACTACCTTGATAGTTATACAGTTGAAATGTTCAGTTTCCAATGTGTCTGCAAACTTGTGGACACACCTGAAAACAACCTGGGTGGAAGTAAAACGTGTGTGCCACATCTCACTTTTTATGAGGTCCATGTGAGGCTAACTAAAGGTTATCATCTGTTCCGATTAATCAGCCGAGATAATCCCATTTCAGAAAGGGAAAGCGGGAGTCCTGGCAGTTGAGAAAAATCGCTGCCATCTTCTCAAGAGTAATATGCTTGCAGCTATACATTCTGTACATGTTTTTGAGGAACATGCAGCAAAACTTAATTTGCCAAATAATTGTCTGTCAGCATCATAAATGAGCACATCCCTCCAACAACATGGCCTACAATAGGAACACCAATTTTTTTTTTTATTTAGAGGAATGGTTAGGCACTCTAGCAAAGATGAACCGTTCCTAGGTGAGTGTTGATGAAAAATTATCTGCTACCTTAGAGAAGTATTGTAATTCTAGGCTAAGTGGTATAGTAACCTTATATGCTATGTTTATGTCTAAATAAGCATGATTACCCCAGAGAGCTAAAATGGAAAGGACAGAAACTCCTCATGATGGACTCACTCAATCATGGTCACTTACCAGAACAGAATGTTTTGAACAACCAGTATGTAGAGATTTCTCCAAGATCTTTAAATGAGAAAAAGTTTTCAAACAAAGGGCTCCTTTCTTTCACAATGATAAAGATGCATACTAAGAATGAAAGTATCCATTATTCAAACATTGAGGTATTGAGTGCAGGAGTTTTCACTATTTGACCCCTTGTGACCCCTGATGACCTTTGAGACTCCACCAAAAGCAATAGGTTCTTCCTCTCAATATGACAAATCTACATACCAAGTACGAAGAATATCTGTCATTCCTATCTGGAGATACTGCGTGCACAAGGTTTTCACTATTAGACCTCTTATCACCCCAGATGACCTTTGACCTTTTCCAAAAACAATAGGGGTCTTCCTCTCAATATGACAAACCTATATACTAAGTACTAAGAGTATCCATCATTCCCATCTAGAGATATTGCGTGCACGAGGTTTTCATGATTTGACCTTTGGTGACCCCATATGACCTTTGATCTCTACCAGAAACATTAGTGGTCTTCCTCTCAATATGAAAAATCTACATATCAAGTATGAAGAGTATCCATCATTCCTATCTGGAGATATCACATGCACAAGGTTTTCACTATATGACTTTGGTGACCCCAGATGATCTTTGACCTCTACCATAAAGAATAGGGTTCTTCCTCTCAATATGACAAAGCTACATAGTAAGTACGAAGAGTATCCATCGTTCACATCTGGAGATATTGCGTGCACAAGGTTTTCACAATTTGAGCTTTGGTGACCCCAGATGACCTTTGACCTCTTTCAAAAACCATAGGTGATTTTCTCTCAATATGACAAATCTACATACCAAGTATGAAGAGTATCCATCATTCCTATCTGGATATATTGCATGCAAAATCTACAAGTCACAAACACACACAGCTTTGTTTTCCATTCATTCCAAGGACCTCATTGTGCTTTCTTTTGTTTTTTCTTCCTCAATCCTAACCTTAACAATAGACTATCTATTGTTAATCTTGAGAGGACCGGAAAAATCTACTGAATTTTCTACAAAGGACCTAAAATCTATTGTATTGGTCCTCAATCCCACCTGAAAACACTGAAGGGCACACACACACACATGCACACACACACATTCTAACGCACATACATACACATGTCATCATAACCGCATAGGTTTCTCTTTTCATCGACACCAAAAATATATTTGCATCTCAGTAATTCATGATAATATAACACCTTACTAATTTGTTCAGGATTTACATTAGCATCAATTTTTTTGGAGAAGGAATTTCCCTATCTAAAAAAAACTTTTAGTAGGAATTTGATGCGTCACTCGGGGGGACTTCTTTCATGCAAAACAAACAGTCATTCGATGCTTAATTTGTATAGTAAAACAGCATGTACAGTAGTCGTTACAGTAAAAGGAAAAAAAAAATGCTTCAACTCATATTTTTCTAACACCAGTATTTTTATTTGAATTTCATGTGTTCAGATTTCATTACCCGAATATAATAGGCCACAGCCATATGCTTTTATCCAAAATTTGTGCCTCTTTCCTCACGCCTAGGCCTATCATAAAGCTGTCAACATGTGTGCAGTAGATCTCATGCGGCAATGTATAGGTTTCAAATCCGCTACCCTGGTAAAAATTGTGCGATATTCCATACAGGCTTTTATAATGCAGGACTTTGAATGATCCCTGCATGATTCATGATTCCTACTGCTAATGCAAACCCTGAATTCCTCTGAATTCATATCTCCTTTCCTCCAAAGTTAAAAAGAAAGCCTGAGCATTTTTACCAGATGGTTTTGAATTCTAGTTGCCATCATTTTTGTAACCATTCAACCGTATAAAGTCTCTTTAAGCCCTCATCTGCCGTTTTTGTTTTCCACATTACAAGAGTTGTAAACTGCTTATTCAACACTTCATAAAATGTACGAAGTCCATAAATATTCATCTGAATTCACATCGAGTTTCTTCCAAAGTGGAAGAGAAAACTGGAGCAATTTTACCATGATTTTGTTTTCTAGTTGCAATGATTTTGTAAAGATACAACATTACGACCCTTTCGCTCCTCATTTGTCTACCTGTTGTCACCATTACGAGAGAGTCATAACTGTATATTCAACACCTCATTAAATTTACGTAGTCCATACCGTTTGGATGTGTAAACAACTCCTGGGTAATATGTTATGTAATGATGAGCAAAGATACTAAGAAACAAAATAATGATGAGATAATTACAATTTTAAGATTTGACACATACTCGAATATCATCAACCATCGCACTTTTTTTGACTCTGCTCCAATAAACCTGAAGGCCAAAATGTAACTATGCATCTTAGAATTAAAGTCATTGGGATGAAGAAAACATGACCTGTGCAGGCAAAAATGTAGCCCCAGATTTCATGTTTATTTCACATTAGCAGGTACTGTATTGTCTTCAAGGGTATTCCACATGTGTTGTTGTGGAAACCAATACGTTTAGCACTTTTGGGGTTCTTTAACTGATTTCATGAAATATCAGAGTGCTAAAAATCACTGTACTACAGGTATATTTGGAACAAATAGATCATTATCTTACGTGAGAAACAATTGGACATCACTTAAACAACTTTAATGCAAGGTTAGAGTACTTTTTCATAATAACACTGAAGTGTACGACTAAGAGAGAAGTCACTTAAACCCACGACATATCTCCAGATCTCCTCAATCCCTGGATGTTAGGGGTAGATTGATTTCCACTCCAATTGATACAATTTTGAAAACAGGTTATGAGGGTGTCTAGAAACAATAGCTATCAATGACTGCACAACTTGTATAGGATATACGCTGTCACAAGGGCACACACCTTGTTAGTTAACTGAAAGCATTTGGATATAAAATAATATCCTTCTATACGGTAGCTATAATTGGTTCTACTACCGTATGTAGATTCTAGGACACTATTCATAGTAACACATTCAGTATTCTCTTTCAGCTACTATAAAGAGGGCAGTGTATGGGAAATATTTTTCAGACTCTAATGATAGTAAGACCTGCATATTCTTGCATATGTCTACAATCAGAATGTAATTATTAATTTTAACCTATGTAAAGTTAAACATTGATTATTGCAGATCTCTATACAACTTTTAATTTACTCAGTGTTTTAATAGATAGAATAGTGCTGAATGGATTGAGGTCTCTCATTATAGCCTATTGGAACATACACATGTATGGCAGATGGTAACATCATCATTAGACCACAACATATTTATGTGAACAACATATATATGTCATTGGTAACTACAACAAACAGCGACAATGTTTCCGCTGTTGCTACGATCTCTCATCATAAAATTCTTTTGGCCTTGAATCACTTGCACACGTTTGTCTTAATATGGGCCAATACATCACTTGTCCATGACCTGAAACTGTAAAAAGTGTATAGATCTGAAGCGAAACTTAAATTTAAGTTGATTTGAAGGAGTTTCTTCTTTCATGGTTGTTCTCTTTCTCTCTGTAATGCAAATTTCTGATGAGCCTCATCTTCATGAGACGTGACCATACATGTTCGCTACAGAACAATGTGATAAAAACTAACACAATCAACATTTTAACTCAGGAAATCTGTTGACTTGGTGTAAAGCGTGTGTGTTTGCAAAGAAGAGCCCCCCAAAATGTGAGGATCTATCCATGATCCTTCCATTGCCATACAATACCTGCTTTCACACTTACAGAGTGCCCTTAACTTCAGAGTACTGCTATATAATGTCCAGCATCAATTGTTACAATTACTGCAGGTGAAACTATACAAACTACCCACCACATCCTTTAGTATCATCAAAGTGAAAATCAGTCAATGCAATCACTGTATCAAATTTGGTATATAAACAGAGACATCCTAGCTTAATAAATGCAAAGCAACTTCTAGTATTGATCAGCATTTTTGCAGCAACTCAAATGAAAGTGATACACAGCATGTATGCCGGCAGGTGCTGCTTTTCATTTTTTTCCCTTTGCATTCTTCTGATTATTTTCAAAATAACTTTACATACATACATAGTTGTAAACAATATTCATGTCAAACATTAGTCTCAAACAGGCACACTTTAAAGTTTCAGGACAATTTAATTAATATACTTTTGTTGTAATGCATCTATAGACAAGGTAATCATAAAGATATGTGCTTGACTGCGATTGTCTTCTAGCTACAAAAGAAATGATAAATCAATCCCTTGCAAGATTTAAAAATAAACCCTGATATATCTAACAGTTCTTTAAGGACAGAAAAATTCAATATATTGATTTGGGGTTTGCTAAAGCATACATTCTGCAGATCTCCAACGGGGCTCAAAGGTTCTTCCTTTGCTCTGTGGTCTTAGCGTAAATTGTCTGCACTGAAAATGAAATTACTTCAACAGTACTCGAAAAATAGGATTACCATGGCAACAGTTACAAGCAGGCAGCAGCTCAGATAGGCTGGTACATTCACATGATCTTTACGGTCTGATTGTTGAGATCATCAATTGAGGTCTCCTTGTAAGTATCATTAACAAAACTTACACAGTATTATAATGACAGCAACGGCATTAGACTTGCTTTTGAATCAAAGTGGAGTGTCGACCGTGCAATGGCATGATATGTACGGTACTAGGTGCAGACTTTACCTTACAGTTCAAATGAAGCGAAAATTTCAGACAGGATTTAGTCATTCTCTGCACCTAGAACTAGCTGTTATTAAGTTTCTTTAGTAGTTGCACCATACATCCACTGTATCTTGCCCGATGTGGAGAACTGATAACTGCAATATACCATGAGCAGACAGAACTACAAAGTTTCCAAACAAAAAAGTTGAGGTTTGTACTTTCTTTTGGGCTCTGAAATGCTGAATAATACAAGTGGGATGAAATGACTGCAAAAGTACAATTACCTTATGAAAGGTTTCTTGTTCTTTTGGAGCAATGCAATGTTGTAGCCACTGCACATTTCATGATGTTCTATGAGTGAATGTTCAGAGAACTGTCAGCTACTTTTGCTCTCCTTATTTTGGTATGTTTTGGAACATATAGTTTTAAATCAATCAGATAGAGAAAAAATGGATGTTTCCCTCCAATATTTACTATAGCCACACCAAAAGTACATTTTCATTAAACTCTTGTACTCTCATGATGAAATTCTGAGGAATATCTGTTGACCTCAAGAGTACCAGTGCACTGTAAAGCTGTTTTTTTTTCTGCTGAAAATCATAGTCTGTTCAAACAACAGCCTAGATATAAAGCCAATGGTCAAATAAAAAATTTCAATTGTGATGCTGCAATGATTCTTTTCCCATCATAGATCTTGATCTAAGAGGTTGTGTGACATACACTACATCTAGAAAGAGCTGGCTTTATTTAAAAATTGCAGAATGAAACCCTGAATTGCAATCTGTTGGAATTGTGTTTCTGTCTTCTACTGAGACATGACTGTTCAAAGTTTGATGACAATGCAAATATGCACATGGAGTGTGTTGCACAGTGTAGGTATATCTTTTGTTAGGCCTGAAATATAGGCCCTGTATCTTAATTACTTTGTCACTGGGGTTTTCACATGTAAGTGATATCAATGTTTGTTAGAAGAAAATACATGCTTCCAAACCAAAGACCTCTGGACATATAGAATTCTTGATTGTCTTTGAAATAAGTGTCAAGTATACAAAGGAGCATAAGACATTTCAATTAAGTCAGTCCATCTCTTGATGTCATAGATTTGCATTCTTAGCTAATGTTTATTCATATTGCAAGTGTAAGAAAACAATTTGTCTATAAAATAGTCAATATTTGATAGTTTTTAAATTTGTGGCTATTTTCAACATTTTTCATGATCACTATACAGCCAATATTCCAAAATGTCATTTTCATGTCACACAAGCTTTAAATATATAATGACTATTCTAAAAGTAATGGAAATGTGAAAGGAGTACAGTTGAACATGTTTCTCTTTGCATTGCAAAATACACAAGTTATTCTACTCCACTAGCTCTTTTTACAAATTAAGTTAAATGCATAAAATGCAATAATTACCTGGGTTCATTAGGCTATGCAAACATTATTATTCACTGTTAGCATCATATTTTTAAAGCATCAACTATTGGACAAATCAAAGAAAAAAAGAGAGCAAACAATGAGAGGGAGTCATTGAGCATCAGGTGCCTGGCCCCAATATCTATCCTTTCACAATGTTGCAGGTCTGGTTTAGCTATATATGTTGAAAAAATTTCATTAGCACCTCAGTGCAAGAATGGTTTCGGGTCAGTGTTGAGCTAGCTGGTTTAACTACGCAATATATGAGCAAGGGTTAAGGATGTGTCTACAATGTATTAATCCTCAGTGACAAAGTGGCATAAAATTCTGAGCAAAGAAACTGTAAACAAAGTTCACTGCTTTAAGATGCTTTACACACTGCTTTATAAAACTGAGCCATCTACTTAAGATGGCTGTTTTGTAACATGATATAGTATGCTGAAATAGTCTGCACACATGTATTTCTGTTGTACTTTACTGTTGAATGTATGGTAATAATTATGAACTGCAAATACTGTCTCAGGGTCAACTGTTAGATACATGTATTGAAATCTATTGCAACTGAAGATGCATCGACAACAAATGGCACTTCCAGTTAGGAGTTCACACTTTGATATATCAGTTATGATGTGTTTCTATGCAAAGCTGTAAATCTACTAAATCAGCAACAGAAAAGTAGAAATTTTTGTGGTCATCTGGATCACTTGAGGCTATTAATTGTGATAGTGATATTTTTTTTTAGATGCCTTGCTTTTCCATTATACAACGCTGGATTCCAATCAAATCCAGCAGCTTTTAAACAACATTCTTTACCAAAGCTTAGTTTTCATAGAGGTATTTATGGGCAATAGCGGAGACTCCTTGAATTGTGAGTCATTCCTAAAAAGGCTCAAATCCTTTAAACCTTTCTGAAAAAGTGCACAAATGCACTGACAGTTTACCAAATCAGTGGATTTGTCACCAAGAACTTTCCCAGGCTGTGAATTTAATTTTGTTTTTGTTTTTTTTTTCTGGAAAGTCACTCAAAATAACAATAGAAAAATCAGAGGTCACTTCTCATTTCAATTAAAACAGCACTGAGGTTGAATTTTACTCCATTCAACGTTCAAAAACTGACTTAAGATTTTCTGCCATTCTAACAAAGAAGTCACTTCCAGAACAAGAACCATTCAGAAAAATAAGA
The DNA here is from genome assembly GCA_009801055.1 of Stichopus horrens. Classification (NCBI taxonomy): domain Eukaryota; kingdom Metazoa; phylum Echinodermata; class Holothuroidea; order Aspidochirotida; family Stichopodidae; genus Stichopus; species Stichopus horrens. The sequence continues at coordinate 5,737 of VJOZ01045050.1, read as the reverse complement.
CACTAAAGTAGTGAAATACTAGTGGGGAAGGGGAGGGAAGGTTTCAGCAGTCCAATTAGACAATTCTGGAACAAAATTCAGGAAGCACAAAAACTGCACTGCACCCAGTGGAATGAAAATCTTCGTTCACTGAAAGCAAATAAATAACAGTCTTGAGCAATTGGAAATGGAAAGTGCAGAGCGAGACCATGTATTATACAACGCAACTTACATGACATGCTTCTTGTAGTCTAGACTTTCTGAAATAATCTGTTGGATTTTATGAGTGAATTCCTAAGAAACCCCTGCATTTTTAAAGCCCATATTTCCTGTATTGATATAATTAGCAAACTATCCTGTCCAATATGAAATATGTCTGCCTTCTCAGTTTCACTACACAAAATATATTGATTTTCAACAACTGAGTTATATCTCTCTCCAATGAGGAGTTACAGTAGGCCTAATATATGTTGGTACCAGGTCAACAATATCATATCAGTAGAAATGAGGCATGCAAATAAGTTTCAGTGTAAACGTTTCCTATCAGAAGGTTGACTGCACATACTTTATGGTTTGGTGGTTTGACATTAAGCCAGATTATTAGCTCTATACAGTTTAATCTTCCATAACTTAAGTTTTGACTTGAATCTTCACATCTGTCTATCTCAAACAAATTCCTAAAGTGTACTTAGAAAATTGATATTCCTTCATGCTCATTAAACATATGAAGTGTGGACAAAAGACCAGAAAGGACGGGGATCCCTTGTCCTTCAGTCGAGCAAAAACCTGCGTTCCAATTGGGCAGAATGACACTGGCAGATGAAATTCCTGGTGCCTAATTACTATAAAACATGTGAAAGTAATCCTTTGAAGTCCCTCATGGATGGCACAAATATCACGCAACTTGAAAAGCAAATTTAAGTCTTCAAATTGCTTGACGTGGCTGGGTGAAGCCTGGATTTGGTCTTTACAATAACAATATGTGGCTTTGAAGATAAACATGCCATATACCCACTTTACTGGAGTGTCTAGCCATTTACTCAGTGTATGTAAATCAGTTGCTCAATCAATTACTGAACACAGGATGTATAAAATGTTAACATTCATGTTCTCTCTCTATTTTCTGAAACAGTCATCTGGTAAACTGTACCAATTATTGGCCTAGGGACATTAACTACTTCAGCAATTTTATATCATACTCCTTCACGTGTAAACAAAAATAAACAAGAAAAAAGGGAACCCTGGATGATCTATGAAAGGTTTGTGGGGAACGGATGAAATTGCTTTTGATGTAGGAACAACATTTAGTATAAATTTCATGGGATACATTCTGTCGGTGTCAATATGGTGACTCCTTTAAATGCCAAATTTCTGCCGATGTCACCAAGCACCCACATTTTTTTGTAGCCTGGTAGTACTTTGCTTCCCTCTACCCTCTTCTCTATGCAATTCTTGTAAATGTCAGACACATGCAGTACACAAACCATTCAGCACCAGACATAAACTTCTGTAAATTACTGAAAATAGAGGGGAAAAAATTTACAGTCATTTTTAATATTATTCCTTTCCCTCTTGATAGAGAGGTTAATGGGCAGTGTGCTTGTTCATCTGTGACTTCTGTAATATTATGGAGACACTAATGGAGTCAACTAATAGAAGCACATACACCTAACTTTGCTCACTTCAGTAACTACCAGCTAGTAAAAAGGTATAATACAAATAACCACGAAAGTTCCGAGCCACTTTAATAACGCGAGTTTCAGAATATTTGTCATTTAACTGGCAAGGTTGGCTTGTTTTTACGTAACATCTGGAAAGTTGTCTGATGGCGAAGCAGATATGACTATGTATGTGCAATTTAACGAGCAGATGATACTGCAGGTGATACTGATATAGCAGATGATACTGGTACATATGTACTGCAAAAACAAGCTGCTGGACAATTACAGTGAGTTGGACGACTTTTGTAACGCCTGACGTGTCTCGAATCAGGCACGAGGCCTACGAAAGATAAAAGCTTGGGCTTTCAACTCATCATCTCATACAGCTGCAAGGCAACTAAGCGGTGATATAATCAATCGTCAGAAATCTTTGTGCATGTTCTTAGCAGGCGACAAAAAAATAACACAGGCATATTTAGCATTAGGTAGTTGATCTGAATAATTTATTCACAGAATGGATGGGATGAGCAAATGCATGTGAGTAGGCAATCACTCTTATTGCTTTTGCTATATATGGTCTTTCTCTGTAAACGTAATAAAAAACTAACAGGTATTCTCCATCATTTATTAGTGAGTTTTTTACTACACCCTGAAGCTTTGTAATGGTTTTTGGTTTTCAAAAATGTACTGAGCTGAGATAAATTTCCTTTCAACTAATGAAACAATTATGATATTCTGCTGTTTGTTTACCATAGATCTGTTGTTTTGAAATTACTTTTGGAATTCAAGAGGGCATTACTAGTGAATAAGTCTGAGCTTGCTACAATACGACCACACATTTTGAGAATCAACATCAAAACAGAAGAACTGTGTGGCATGCTGACATCTCAGGATTTATACTTGATATTTAAAATTAAGAGTTATCTGATGACCAAGTCAATGCAATGATTCAAGAATACCAAAGGCATTTTAGTTACCGAAACCAGATGCCAATCACACAGGAAGGCAAAAATTAATTCCTCCCAGGTTTTAGATCCTAGATGTGCATGTTCCAACAGATTGAGTAATGTACTCATGCCCAGCCTTGTTAACACTTATGCATTTGCTAAACTTAGTGTTGCATATACTCGAATAAAAGTTCTAGCACATCGACAAAGAAAGACACGAAGAATTCCAATTTGTGACAGAGAAATCTAAGTGATGAAATCAAAGCTTGTGCGGTCCCCACAGAGTCCTACCATATGACAGTGATTGTTTCCTGACAACTTTTAGAAATGCAGCACTATTTTTACTCTTCATAGCTAGAACTGTGCCTGTTATGCAGTGCATGCGAACATATATGTAGGTCTATTACATTGAAGAATCACTGAAATCTCAACACTAATGTTTTAAGACAAAAACAAATTACAACCAAGAAACATTCATGCGTAAAGCTCTCCACAATTTTGCCATCCAAGTAATTGAATGGAATTTGAGTCAAAGAAAGTGAAACTTTGTTGACAATCTGCATTCTGACAGGCACATCAGCAAGCTGAAAGTCTGCTGATAGAATTACTAAGTATACTCTGCAGCATTACTGTACATACTGGTCTGCAAATTGTCTGTTCAAATGTCCCATTGCAGTTTAGTTGTACAGTTAATATATGGAGAGACTTACGAACTGTAACAAGGCCCCACATAAAAATTATACTGACATTGTCAAGTAAGTTCAATTGGTATTTCACTAACAACTGAAGTGGAGAAGCTACTTTTGAAACCATATCTTGTAATGCGGGGTTTGTATATCTTAACTTGTTAGAGAAAGAAGTAGTGATTGATCAGGCCACTAAAATGCTGGTAGCCAGATAAAACAGTGCGACTCTGAAAGACAAGAAAAGATTTTGTTTCCTGCAAACTATGTATTGATTCCCCATAGTCAGAAGAACTCAGCCAGAAAGTATGTGCTAAGTTATTAATTGTAGTGACCGCAAATGACCTTTGACGAATACCAAAATTAAATGGAGATCGAGTCACCCACTAAATATGACCAACCTTCTAGTATCAGATTATCGACAGTTACTCTGCTGCAAATATTATTATGTTCACAAGGTTTTTACAATCTTAACTCTGCCAGGTAACCTCAAACCTCTACCAAACCTCTATCGAAACCATGGGGATCATCTACTCAATATGGGCAATTTACATATTAATTATGACATTCCTCACAATTATCACTGAGATAACAAAGTTCACAAAGCTTTCACACTAGCCTGACTGACCTCTGTTGATCTCCCCTCAAGTGACATTTGATCCTCCACCCTTAATTCACCAAAAACATAGGGATTGTCTACTCAGTATGACACACAGGTCTACACACACAAGTTTGAGACAAGTCAAGGTTACCCTTCTTGAGATATACAGTAATGCTTACCAGCAAATCATCACATACACACATAGAAATCACATACACACATACACATAACTGATTCCTTTGGCCTAAAGCAGGGAATAAAAAACAGCTCATCTAGTGGTGAAAAAATATATCAACTTTCCAGCAAACTTTGGCATATTTAAAGAGTATTCGAACAACAAAAGAAGATATGTCTGTCACGCATAACAAGGGGCATTAAAAATGTTCCAAAGATCATGGGAAAAACACATGACAAGACCCTACTCTACAAAATACAGTTGTCATGCTACCAGGATATAAGTGGCCACAGAAATAAACCTAAGAAAAGTAATTTAAATACCACTGACCCATCCTATCTAAGACTCATAGTTGTCCACCAGTAAGAGGAGGGGAGAAGTAAGATGAGGGGAGAAGACTGATTGGTTGATTTTGTTACTAGTGATGTTTAACACATAATTCATAAGCAGTAGGCCTATAAAAGAAAACATTGTTTGAACACTACACCATTAGCCATTACGAGACAAGATTTTGATTGCTACAGTAGTAGGACTGGAATAGTTACACCCAGCCAAGTTTCCAATACAGTACTTCCCACTACCAATGACACACTAAGAAAAAAAAAGGAAGACAGAACATCATTATTGTAATAGCTGCATTGAAAGTGCCAGAAATGTTCATAACGATTGCTAGTGATGTGTACCAATATGAGAGAGTTTAATCTTCTCCCATTCATTACATGTGTGTTGCAGTACATATTTACTTCACTCAGTTCATTAATTCCAGCAATGAACAAAACAGGGTGTACAATGACATGTACTGCAGAAAAGTAATAAAAACGCTGACAAACATCATTGCACAGAAAAGGAGAAAAAAGAAGAAAAACCTTATTGATCATTTTTCCCTACCTGAAGGAAACAGTATGAGGAAAAGCAACAAAGCAAGTAGAAACCAAACAACGTGTAACAATGAAATGATGGGGAACAATTCATGACTAGTGCACTGTTGTAGGTGAGTCCTTTCACTTTATTATGAATAGGATGTAACAGTCATTCTGTCAATATCTTTTCAAATTTTTAATGTTTTTGCAGCCTGTAAGATGTGGAGAAAACAAAGTCCATAGATATACCCCAAATCTTTGATGGAAACAATTTTTGCACCTGGTATTATAATGCAATGTGAGGTGGTAAAATAGAGTTGCAAGCTTGGTGTCAGAAACATATGGTACGCTCTATAGCCTACATGAAAATCTCAGTGCTGAATTGAACTAATTTTTCTAAAGGGAGTGTGTACCCAAATTATCAAAGAGAGGTACAGTATGTTCTAAATAAGTAGCCAGTTAGCCAAAATCCACATTGCCCCCTTTTGCGTTATGAATAATATGTTAAGGTTGGATTTGTACATGTTACTACGCACTACAATACCTATATCTCAATTGAAATAGTATTGTAATGAGACTGATTGACACACTTCAAATGACATGATAACCTTACAACCTATCAAAGTCCTTATTCATTGAAAACCACAAAAGTTGGAAAATTTCATATCTGCAGATGTCTACAGAGCATGTCTACAGAGCACAACACACGCAAATTATAGAAGATGTCACTTTCCATGTTGCTAATAGGATTTAGAAAGAAGGAGGAAGCAATTGTTACCCACCTGTGGAAATACCCGGCAAACGAAAAATACTGCAAAATTCACAGCCCAA
>VJOZ01045037.1:0-13645 GCA_009801055.1 Stichopus horrens | reverse complement strand
TGCTCATTTTGTAAAATTCATGATTAGATAATTGAACATTTATTTTGGAACTGACATATTGTATCTTCTTTTTTATTGTTAGATGCTCAAGACTATGTTCATTGGCAGATGTTTTGTATTTTCGAAGGAAGATTTTTTCTTTGAATTCAAAGAGATGCTTAACCGCGTACAACTTCTTAATTTATCGTTCGAATTTTTTTATTTTTCAATGTACTGAATACAGTAAAGTACCAAATATCTTTTTAAGTTTGAACATAAATTTTAAATATGCTCTGGAGGCAGAAGGACATATTTCAATGAAAAAAAGCTAGGAAAAAGATATTTTACCTATAATGAATTGATTGATACTTCTCAAAATATGCAATTTTGCAATTTAAATTTATGTTTAGATATATGACCTTAAATTTTTAGCGGTCTTCAATTAATTTTTAATTGTTATTTGTCTAATCGTTATTTTGTCTAATTACCTACCTGTTATTAAAAGTAGAGCAGGTTACAGCTAATTGATATGTATAGAAATATATCCGAATGGGGGGAGGGGGAGGGGTTGACTTTTCACCGGCATTGAAACAGGACATCGACAATAAGCTGCCAGTCGAACAAATAACGGGTTTTGCGGCCATATTGTATACGACTTCGCTTTTTAGAAATTACAATATCGTGCTCCTTTACTTTTACCCCAAAATTGCGGTACGTTTTTTCCCCCCATATCCCAAAATCATGCCTTTGTCCAACGCCATATATACCTATATTGGACAAACAAGAGGTTAGTACTGGGTGAGTTAAGTTTCTGAGGATTGTTTAAGGTAACAAAATGCCATTTGATTTATGATTTCTTTCCACTGTTTTGAACTTGAAATTCACCCAATTGTATATCATTTCAAGTTATTTAGTATGATCGGGTGAATATAAACTTAATCAAAACTACATAATTCGTGCTGCACTATAAATTCGCTCTTGACTTCCAGCATTTTTTTAAAGATATTGCAGTCGTCTATTCTTTTCTTTTTTTGATTTGCTTTTATTCATAACGGTGAACCACTATTTCGTAATCTATTTCACACTCCCTCTCCAAGTCCCTACCCCCCTAAAAAATAAATTTTCTAGGGATTGGGCCTAATTCATCGACAACTTTATCATCTTCCACTAAAAGAAATTCCATTATCCAATATGATATTTATAATCAAAAGAAAATATCAGGTCACAACGTCGGAGTTGGAACATGTCTTAACAAATTACATAAGATTTCTTGCTTGAAGCCCCCTTAGAATCAATGTATTGAACAAATTGTGATGCAAGGCCATGGATGTAATGGAAACGATAATGATAAAGTAATAATATATCATTGGTTGACTTTCGTATCTATATATGAAGGAAAAAAAAAATGAAATGAAAAGCAAACAATCCAATCAAAATATGACAAACGAGTCAAAATGTGTTTATCATTTCATTATTGCAGTATGTTCATAAACAGTTTATATTAGTACAGTATGATGCGTCCCATTCGCTCTTTCCAATAGAGCAAGTTCTTGCTAAAGTTTTTTTTATATGATCTTGAAATTGTAAGTGTCCACTGTTCACGCTTAGTTTCTGAGTGAATTTTATGCAAAGGATTGTAGAAAAATTCTGTGACGTCATATCAGCTTTATTGATCTGGTGAGAGCGTGGAGGACTCCCTGAAACAGAAGAAGAAAATCATCATCATCATCATAAAAAAATATATATATCTAAGCGTCATGATCAAACAATAAAAAATAAAAATAAAACGAAAGAAGAGCACTTTAAGTGGGTACATTGTATACATAAAAGTCTTTGCCACATATCTTTACCATTAAACTTCCTTGAAATTTGTAAAAGTCGGAATTTTACAATTTTTAATATGATTTCATCATCAGCAGCTGTAAATGCAATCGCAATTCCCACCATCCCCTTCCCCAACATCNNTATAAAGTGATCATGAGCAAGAAAAATTGGGTCATAAGATACCCACCATCCCCTTCCCCAACATCCACTTTCCCTTTACAATCAACCAATTTCGTGCGTTCCTTATCAAGATTTCTATTTTTTGGTTTAAGCCTCCAGTTAATTTAATGTAAAGTAACACTGTGATTAGGCTTAAACGAAACCGTCCTCTTAGACAACAAAAAAATATATATATATTTAGGTTCAAATTCCTGTCATTTTAGTAACATTGCTATTTTTATTTTTTTTTTATTTTGTTTGTTACCTCTTAGGCTGGTCACTTTCTTTTTCCTCTTCGGATATATTTCCGAGCTTTTCGCTGCTAATCGACATCAACCTCTTTTCAGCGATCTCTGACATTTTTCTCCTCATTTCGGGGTAATCTTTTAGTACTGCAAGAAAATCGGAAGATAATACAGCGTAATACGAATGGTCAAAAAGTTTAATCGTCACTGAGTGCGCTGTATCACTCTCCGATGTAGTGTTAAAGAAGATTGTGGCGATGCAGACGGTTGTATGGCTGGTCAGACTATCACTCAACCATCCCCCAAAAAATAGAGCTTCCTTCTCTTATATTTCATGTATGACGTTTCGTGACGTCATGGGGCTTCGAATGCTAATGAACTAAAAAAGGTGAATTTTCAAGCATGATATCTCAACGTTTAGAGACTACAAAAAATTACAATCATGAAAACTATTCGCTGCATGCCAAACATTGAATATACTGTTGATGGCCAATTCGGTGAGCAAGGTTATGTAAAATTAAAAGAAAAGAAGGAATTTGACACTTCTTATGAATGGTCTACAAATATGTTTCCAATACCTCGCAAAATTACTTATCACTACATCGAGACGTTGTAAAACCACTCAGTTTTTATCAAAATAGAAGGAAAATATCCTGTCCATTGATATCAGCTTTTTACCATTAAATTTCGTGAATGAGTCAGGTACTCGTCAAATATAGGACGAATCAGTTGCGTTTACCGTACCATATGGTCATGTACTACAGCCTATTACCAATGTGTCTGCTTCTTTCATCATTTGCAGGAAATAGGTGGAACGTTAGCCCGGTCTCCTTGCGTCTCTGATCCGTTCAGCCTTCATCTACGCAGTTAAGAACCATTTGCTTTCTATAGCCAGTTATACAATGAACAATATGAAAATATCGTAATAACCCCCAGGTAGCCTGTGTTCCTGAAACAGTGCACGCGGCCTCGTACTAGTTACACGACAAACTGATTCCATCCAGTGTGGTGGCGTAACAAGTTACTAATTAGGCTATGACGTGAAAACCAACAAAAGCTCTATAAATGTACGAGTAATATTTTGATATATCAAAACACCGATTATCCGAAACCTCGTTTATCCGAAGTGGTCGGTTTTGCAAATGTGGTATCGGACACAACGTCTGTAAAATGTCAGCTCTGTGAACGCAATTGAACAAATATGAATTGACGTCCATATTGCAATGACAACAAGATGCCGTACATGAGTCACATACATATAGAGTATATAGTAGTTTCGCGAATATGTGAGAGCTGTAAGATACATGCTTACGGCGTGGGCTTTTGCGTATGTACCTGAGTTGAAATCATCTCTGCTGAGTCTGTAAGTATCGCATATGGTAACAGCAACGACATCAGCCACACGTCTTTCATCTGAACGTAATAGAGATATTTCTGCATAAAAAAGAGGCAGAAGAATTCAGTGTTATGATACCAAACACCCATGGGGACACCGGTATGGGAGGGGAGGGGGAAGGAAGGAAAACGAAACTGTGGGGGCAAAACTCCTATGGAGCGACCTTTAGACTACTGAGTCTAGGGGGTCCGTCCTTGGACCTTGGTGGAGTCAAAGGGGGAAAAATTGGTTTGGGGGATCCAGGGGTAAAAGCCCCGGAAACTCTGAGGTTCAGCATATGGGTAAAAGTTAAATCTCAAGAGACGTACGTATGTAGGCTTATATTAACATGCACCCATACTATCTGTAACGCCACGCACACCTCGGCTGAGTGGGNNGGGGGGGGGGGGGAGAGGTGAAAACTGGCGAAAACGTTCTGATGGGTCATGTTTCGCACACCCACTTTGCACGGCAACTGAACTAAAAGGGATGAGACATGTAGTATGCCTGATGGGTGTCTTACACCCAATATCATCCATGTAACCAACAACCTCTTCAAATAATGATACTGGAACGACTGGTGGAATCCTTTATTATGGCTCAAGGGTGTCGATTTGGGGAAAACAGGGGGACATATCGAACTACTTTACGGAGAGGGGGGACACTAACACATTGTTCCCTCCCCCTTCTCATTTTGTAATCTGAAATTAACAACAACAAAAAATAAAAATTGCATTATATATTCTTAGTGGAAGTGCAAAATTTGACAACTTTTGTTACAAAAATAAAAAATTAGTTTAAATCTGTAAGGCCACATAGATCTAAGAGGTATTTGATCAAAAATTTTCTCAGTGGCTATGCGCTAACCGATGGCGGTAATTCCCCTTTTATGGTGTCCATGTAGAGTAAACATTGACGGTGGTGAAGTCATACTGTGTCCCCACATCACCCGTTTCCTCAAAGTCTGCTCACGCTAGTGGCAGCAAAAGAGGTGCGTTTGTGTGTGTGTGTGAGTGCATGGNNTACACACGCAATCACTTTAAACCTTTTTCCCTCCAAAGATTTATTTACCTGGAACGAAACACAATTCCGAATCTAGTGTTTGGTACAACATGTGAATGTAAATGATTGGTGAACGGAATTGTAATCACCATGTGCACTATAATACTGTCACATCTCTGTATTTTTTTGTTTCTTAACTCAACTCGTAACTCCTCTACCCATTGCACATAAAGGGGTGGGGGTATGTTCAGCCCCAATATTTGGCAAGTGCTTCAGAAATAAATGAAAGAGGATGCATAACTTAATTCTGATTATTGTATCATCTCAACAAAGCTGGTATGTTTTATTATTTTACATATTAGAATTTTCCTTATTATCGCGAAATTGCACACACGAAATCTCTATTTAAAGGCTGGGGACATGCAGCTTAGAACACCCGACAGGTGCTGTTTCCGGCCATCTGGGGGTGGGGTGGGCATAGCCACAATTTTCTTGTAAGCTCCGCGACAATCAAAGTGGCGCACCCTTTCGAAAGACCTTTAGGCTCTAACCCATTCCAATATATTTGTTCCACCTGTTCCCAGCCCTCTTCTAGCGTAAAGCCCTTTTAGGAGAAGCTTTAGGACAGATGTCCCCCTCCCCCTCCCCGGTTCAGTAACAAATCGACGTCCATGTTATGGCTTGTTGACATTATAACTTGAAAGGCATGCCTGCTAACGTAATTGAGAGATAAGTGACGATATTTTCACTGAAGACTTTCTGTCTTAAGTGAAATATAGTAAAGTTAGTCATTCCAGTGCTGGAAACTAAAGACAATTGATCTTCAAGTGGCTTCATTCTGTGATATTTTTCTCGTCGATTTGTTTAAGCTTTAATTTAAGTTGTACTGGCAATTACCTGGTCACCCATCTTTCGTCAGTGTTTCAGGGACAGAGACAGAAAACAAAATTTTAGAAAAAAGCAGGGGAAAAGATCACCCGTAGCAAAATCTGAAGGAGAACTATAAATTCATCTTCCAGATGTTTAAAATGAAAATTTTCTTTCAATTCAGACTTTCCAAGAATGACTAGCAGCCAATCACCGTTACTTAAAATCAAACAGACCAAAGGAAATAGACACATCCATACATATATATATTTCTATTTACAGTGACTGTAACATACTCCGCAGAATTTGACTTTCAGTACCAAAATATAGCAAATTCTCATCTCATATTCGAGATTTAAAATTACGAAGATTTAGTTTTGTTTTTCAATCTTTGTGCATTTTGTCAGTGTTAGACTGCCAAGGCATAATACCTCCCCCCCCCACTATCCTTGCCTCCAACTCACACAACACCACCGTTATGAAATCACTTTAAACTGTGACGTGGATTTATAACTGCCAAAGCCTAATTTCTATTTCAAGATGAAACATAACCTTAAATCAGGGACTACATCTGCTTAAGTTCCATCACCGTCGTCCCTGCTTATTACCACAACACACAATCTTTACACGTACTTAGAAATCTAATTTGTTATCGAAGTTTTCTAACTTTATGCTCGTTTTCCTATCTCTTGTTTATTTTTATTTTCATTTGAAAAAAAAAGTGAGATAGAAGTGGACATGCTCATTATAATTTATTAGTGGAGGTGAAACATTCTCCGATATGAAGAGTTACTCCTTTCTCTTTTCTCCTGATATATGCATTCGAGTTAGTGATGATGACGTCATCATATCTCTGAAATTAAATCTTTAGACAATATACAATTAACCTGCACTTTGTAAGTTGAGTAAGGCGTCAGCACTTTACGAGACTCTCCGAAGTAACATAAGCCCTAAAGGAGCTGGTTTGAGAGTACATACGTCACAGCTAACGGCTTGAATGTAAAAGAAGAAAAAAAAGACACTTCCTCGTAGGAATTAATGCCAACATGAAATATATCGCTTCTTTTCCCTAGAAGATGAAGATATGTTACGTAACATTAAACCACCTTCATTAATTTGTCATTTGAATCATTGTCGCCAGTTAGTTATATCTATTTCATCCTTACCCTTCACTTCTTTCGGTCGTAAGTTTCCATTTTAATACCTACCATGGCCACAATGGCGGTTTTTTTTTTTCGTAAACCAAGACGTGCAGGTTCTAAGTTATATTAACCTCTTGACCCGTTTCACCGAACTCATGTTGCCATGTCCACTCACCCACCTCCACTTCCCATTCCTCCACCCCCCCCCTCCTCTCTGGTTTTTCCATTAGCGTACGATAAACCCTGATAACTGTGTGTCGATCGCGTATATGAACTTCAATTATAACGTTCCATTGCAGGCAAATCAAAATTAGTGACGTCATTTGTTTTGAAGTAAACACACACAGTTTCTCCGACAGAAGGATTTCCTGTGCGGAAATTTGTACTTCAAGTAAGTTTTTTGTTTATTGTTTTGGATCCGTTGAAGAGAAAATATTCCAAAGCTACAATAAGTTGAGATGATGATTTCCAAAGGGAGAGTGTGAATGGCATAGGAAGGAGAGGCGGGATGGAGAGGCGGGATGGAGGTGTAAGATGGAGAGGCGGGATGGAGGTGTGCGATAGAAGTACGTTGCAGTAGATGAGGGGTAGCAATCACCTCTTTCATTCTTTGACTAGAAATGACTTAATAACAGTAAAACTGGAAACAATAACTATATTACTGTAACTGTGAACTGCCTTAATAGCACACTCTCTACGCTGGTGGATCCACAATTGGTTCAAAAATTGTTCATGGAATACCTAAGAAGACAAATTTTTAGGAGAAGAAAAGTAACTCCCTGTATACTTTATGTTGTACCAAATCGCATCTGAGGGCTTTCAGTCATAGAAATTTTTCAAAAAGGGTCCAGCGGAGGTACCCCTCGGTTTGGACACCTCCCCCTTTACATATCACTGTAACGTCAGTTTGACTCCTCCCAGAACAAAGGAACTTGATCCACCAGGAACTGTTTGTACAGTTTAAACTTTTGATTGAGTTTCTATGAAATTAAATGTATAAAGTTTCAATAGCCACACCTATAGAGTAATTATACTTCAGATTGGGAACCTCCTCAGATGGAATCCTCAGGACTGCCAAAAAAAGGCGCTCAAAGATACTTCACAGCAGTGGCATGAGCACTGTGGTGGTGAGGCAAATTTTGCGGGGTATTTATTTCCCCCATCGACCATGAGGGGAAGAGTCTGATTCCCTCTCCCCCTTTGACTTTTTTAATTTAATAATAATGAGACATCAACTTCTGCAGCCTGTGAGTAGTAGTTTTTTGTGTTTTTTTTTTTTTTTTGATTGCGTAGAATGGTAGACTATACTCATTCTCACAAATGACAGATTTGGAAAAGTATATAGTTCACAACCGAGTGACTACGCGAAATTACCCCGTGATTAACCATTTTCCCGACGGACTAGCTAAGTGAGTGGGGAATTGCTCACCCCCCTCCCTCTTTCGTCACTTCCTCGAAGTCAGCTTTCTTAATTGCCAGGAATGTTTTTTTACCTCCAAAATGATCTCCGTCGAAAAGTGTGTTTACCACTCTCCCGTTTACTTCGATGGCTACAGTGCCATGTTCGATGAAGTACATAGAGTCACCGCGGCTTCCGGCTTTGATGATGACGTCATCTTTGAGGTAAACTTCAAAATGGAGCTTCTCGAGGACGTCGTCCACGAATTCTGGTTCACCCTGGCTGAAGAAATCGACCTTACTTAGCAGAGATCGAAGATGGTATTGAAGAATGGCCTATGAGAGATAAACATATAAAGCAAAACGATTGAACCCGTTGTAAACTTAGCATCGTATCGTCGAAGTTGGAATGTTCCATTAAACGTCCAAACATCAGTCTACAGACATTTAAGTCTTTGTCAGGAGGTGACAAACAGGCGACCCAATGACCAAATGGGGGGGGGAGAGGAATCATGCGGCTCCCAAACCCCAAAACCAAGAAAGATAAGCGAACGAAAGGGGGAAAATTAGTGATGACAATATCCATGTCAAATGCTTGTGATAACAAATAAGCTGAAAAACGTTTGCGTCTACTCATCCCTGCATGGGCCTCTAGACTAAGAGCACTAATGTAAAGAGAAGTACAATACAGGGCGGGATTGCAATCTGTGTGATCCCGTCACGAAGTTCAAAAGTGTCAACGTGGCCCCTTGCATCATAACCGTTGGAAATCACTGGTCTAAGTTGACATGCAAGCAAATCGGTAATGAACATTGAAAAATGTAGAGGAAATCTTTGAAAATCATAAAATTAAACAAATATCAAATACACTACATTTGAAACAGATGACAAACAGAAAATAAATAATACAGAAGAAATTTGAATGTGAAACCAAAAGAACATTTTTTTTTTCATCACTGGAAAATGGAGGGTATTTGATTCGGTGACGAGGGAGTGGCCTAACTGGCTAATTACAATATTTTGTTACCCGTAACAAAAGAAAAACTCGTTATGAAGGTGACATATGTACGTGAACCAAATTTTCCTGTGTTGATAAGTTTTCGTTTTCCTACTGAGCGTATCGTGCGTGCATTGTTTTATTTTATGTATTTCAGATTACGGTCTTAATTGCAGTTCTTTGCGGTTTGGTGTTCCATTTAACCAGACGCTTTTTATCTCAAGAGAATTTGAACCTGTCTCGCGTGAATCCAGAATTCGAAATGTATAATGTTGTTTACTGTTACACAAGACGTTTCCAACACATCCGGGTGAGTGTAAGACAATACTATCCTATTCACTGAAGAAGTTCTTAATTTGGAGACTTCATTTTAGCTTTCCTTTGCACTTTTCTCCATTTTTTAAATACTTACGAGAGGGGAGGGACACAAAGTTAACCTACATATACTCATTTTGTTTTTCTTCAATTTGTTTTTCTATCGGTATGGAGAAGAGAGACTTATTTTTCTGAGTCTCCATACGACAAGCATTTTGTATTTTTGTCGTCGTTTTACGTTTTCATGTTGTGGTTGTGTAGAGGCGTTTTATGTGACGAGTAATTTCTAAGGAGGAGACAATTCACAAAACTCGAAATGATTTTGTGGAAGCTTATACGAAGAGCTCTCGATTAGCGCTTAATGAAAACAGGGCAATAAAACTGTTCTCACGAGGAAGGGGAACAAGAAAGGGGTCGACGTCACGTCACTCCATTCTAGTGTTTGATTTATATTGTTTACTCTGAAACATTGCTTACGAATTGTTTATCCCTCCCGTCCACAAAAAAAAATGTATATGCATAGTTAAAAAAAAAAACTGAAGTTGTAAAACTATGCCCAAATTTAGATAGTAGCTGTGCTATACTGCTTTTTATTTTTATTTTTGCTCTGAAATTATTCTCAGGGAGTGCATCAGAGTTCTTCGCACGATACTAGATCTGCCAGAGAAGGACTCTGTAACAACATGTTTTATGTTTCTTCGTGGGTGTGTATATTCAGGCTCAGTTTATTTCAGGTTGATGAGTGCATTTTACTTCAAACTAGGCCCGAAATTTGTTGATGCACCTCATCGGAACACAAACTATTGAGCATCTCCTGAATAACGTCTTTTTTTTTTTTTTGGGGGGGGGGATTATTTCGCCCATACACGAATGTATAAATTCAAATAGCAATGTGTACGAATTGTGCCAAATACAAAGAATGCGTTGTTTCTGCTCAAATTACAATTTTCCATTCTCTCACTGATACCATGTTTGGGATAGGACATTGGACATATAATAATTCATTTACGAGTTAGCCTACGTAGCGCCTCCTCTCTTAGGCTGCCGCCCCTCAGTTAGTTTTTTCGTAGCGATAAGCTGGGCGAAAAAGGTTCGTCCGCCACGAGGGGTATTTACGAGTATGATACTTCTTTCGCAGATACACGTTCGGATTGCCGAGTGTCATTAAAAACATGATTACGAAAGTTAATAACTGTTCAAAAATGCATTTGTGAATACTGTTATGTTCAATTAAAACCATCTGAGGTACATCGCGATGTCAATATTTCCTTTACCTATCCACAGCAGTCAACCGTCACTAGATCTGTTTCGCTTCACAGGGGCTTATTGAGTTGATATCGGTAAGTATCGATACCGATAAGTATCGATATCGATAAGTATGTGAGAATTTTTGAGGGAATATACACATGGCAATGCTTTTTATTAGCATAATTGGTGAAGTTTCACATCCACTTGTTATGAAAGCTGTCGAAATTTTTATGTTTTTTTTTTTTAACCTAGACTCGTACTGGCTGCTTGCATATGAATTTGCACTATTGTGAAAAGTGTTTGGTCCCAAAGTTTCAAAACCCAAATTCGATCGGTAGGTAACAGCTCCCTGATAAAAATTCCTATGTATGTAACTCTGGGATCCTTTTAGTTTAAACCATTTATCATTAGTATATGAAAGAAACTTGACAGGTTTGGGAAATTAAGTGAATTTCGAGAAACAACTAAATGGGCCTCTTTAAATATCTTTTTTCCTTTTTCACAGTTGTTTCTGGTCATCCCTTTTCTTCACATATTTCATTACATACTTATAACAAGGAGTATAGAACAACTCTGTACAGTGACTCCTTGCTTACACCGCAAGTCCAGTATTACACTGTCGAAGACAAAGCGAGAATTGTGGTGAGGCTCAGGGGAGAGAGAGATGGGGGGAGTTGAGGTGGGGGATGGAGTGCAATACTACATACAGAAACAGCGCCACCATACCTGTACACAAGCTGGCATCTACTTTTGTGTGTATTCCTGTCATCTACGATCAATGTCAATTTACCTTTTTTGTTTCCTCTAGCCCCGGGGTTGTTAACGGACCCTCATCAATGTCTCTAAACCAGGAGTTCTTAACCTTCATCAGACCATCGCCCCTTCCGGTATCTTAAACTACCTTAATGCCGCCGCCCTCCCCTCGTAGTACTGCCTTTACAGTCGGACGGTCAACAATACTTTTTTATCTCTATTATTTTTTTTATGATTGCAATGACCTACAATGTAATAAGCCTATTAAAAAAGGTAAAAGCGGGTCTAACTGTTATTCTTCTAATGACATTTTTTATCTTTTGATCATTTGGGTCGCAAGATATATTTTGGATAGGGGGAGACCAACAAGACCTGTAGTGAACAACGAAAATTCACTGTAATGCAAACGCAGAAGAAAGGGGACCTAAATATGTAGATATTTAAGTCCGAATGTCATATTTGAATAATCTGAGTTGCAAAATTTGTTTTGGAGGAGCACATGAGGGGCAGGATGATAGGGGAGGAAGGAGCAAAAAGCATATGAGAAGAACTATTAAACTATAAACAGCTTCATCGATGCGTCATAATCAGCAGTGACCCCCTGGCAAATCTGTGCTACCGCCCCGCTCAGTTTCCCCTGCTACCGGGGGGCTGGCACAGATCACTTTGAGAACCACCGCTCTAAACAACATATGTGCGGTTGATGGCCCAGCTGTACATATGCCTGAGTTTATTGTCATTGATAGTAGGAGCATCATCATATATCACATGCCGCTGGTAGGGGGAAGATCTCTGCCTGAATGGAGGTGCATTAATATCCTCGTACTATCTGTTTGTCGTGACCTTAATTTTAGATATAGATATGAAGCCTATACGGCAGACTGGAAAGAGCTATATCAACCATAGTTCATTGAATATAATACCATACCTTAATTAAAAATTTCCCCCAACACCTGCCCCTTAAAAATGATACTCGACACGTTAAATAATTTGTGGAGTCAACACTGGAATTGCCAACGACGAATCAATTTTAGATCTTCGGGAGTTAAGTCCTCTCAAAGAATCTCTTTTCCTCTGTCAATTGATTTTTGCAAACTTGAGTGTTAACTCGATAATGGCAAATTCCGGTACTCCAATTAATATTCAATGTCAATTCTTGCTGCATACGTCCTACTTGCGCCCGATTATGCTCACAGGTATCGGGCAAATTTTGCCAATAACTTTCAAACAACATTGTTACTTTCAAATTTGCTACTTTCAAATTGCTGATAAAACCTGGCTTTCATAGTGTAGAAGTTGCAAAGCGACGTATGCTCTGGTTGTTTGAGTAACATATCTACTGGTATTAAATTTGAAATTTATTATTTCACGCGTAAGCTATATAACAGTGCGCGTCATTACTCATTCACATACTAAGGTCTCTGTTCATTGTGTTGTAATATGCTGTTCTAACTAGGTAGTTTGGTAATAATAGCATCCTGCTGCGTTGAAGCAAACTGGGGACAGATGGGACATTTACCTCAACTCCCTCTCCAATTTCTAGGAGATCGCACATTTGAAACTTCTTCATTTGCTAAGTTTGCCTTGCAGCGGTTACGTCACCACCGTAAAGTATGGTCACCTTTCAAGGTCATTAATTTAGAAATTTAGCATTTGCATTTGCGTAATGAGATCTCCATGCAGTTGAAAGTAGTGAGGTGCCAAATAGCAATTCCCTGCAATTTGAAACAAATATCAGATGGTATTGTCACTGTAGGGGGCAGTTTAAATATTCTAAAATATGCTAAAGGAAGCAACCAACTGGTTGCCGGTTCTTTTCTCTTGATTATCCATAAATGATAACGTATGGGAGAAATTCGTGGTGCCCCCAACGAGGACGAAGTTTCCCAGTCATACGTGGGTAACGATTCACTTGAGTTTTATGTATGTTGAACATGTTACTTTCGAGTAAATACTGATTTGGCCATGTGCACAGTAAAACAAAAATCTTTCGATATGCATAACAAAATTGATCAGTGCCGAAGATTATATGTAAATCAAAAATCGTGGATATGTACTTACTATAGAGATTATCAAGTGTCAGTAGCCTAGCAGTTAATATTTAATGCACTTTTCTGAATGGAGTGGCTTTGGGCTGTATTTTTACAGAAAAAAGTTCTCGTTTGTTTTGACTTTTTATTCGAAAGAGCAACAATAGTCTCCTATAGCGTACCTCTTTGTTAGCTTTCGAACACAACTGAGTGACTGTCGTCGGTACATACGTTTCCCTGCAGGAAACTGACTTCATTGGTTTATTATCACTTAGTATCACTACTGGTTGTATTGGAACCTCATATACCCC
>VJOZ01045004.1:6238-19704 GCA_009801055.1 Stichopus horrens | reverse complement strand
TATGTGCAAAGTGTGTTGGTGGGATATAACCGGGAGAAAGAAGGGATGTGACTGGTGCTCGTTCTATATCTCCTGGTCCGATGAAGAAAAAGAGCCAATGACAATCAAGTTTACATGAAGAAAAAGATTTTGTTATCTTTCTAATGCCTCAGTTGAAAATTAATTTTAGGTGTGTAGTGTGACGTTCAGAATAGGAACCTCGTCAGGGTTCTAAAAAATACTGTGGAAATTACGTTGACAACCAATTTGCAAAAGAAGTTTTAGGAGTATACTTCCTTAAACTCCTAGTCAGACTGAGATTCGCAAATCTAGGTTGCTTGTCTGGTATCACTGGAAAGAAAAATTTAAAAGACATGAGAGACCAGTTGATAGACTAGAGGTAAAAGCATTTTACTTGAAGAGGAAAACGGTGTTGTGGTGAATGGTTATACGTGCAAAGAGGGAGGGTTACGTGATGCATAGTGAAGCATGGGAAAGAGTGTAGGCTTTAATGGAAATGATAGGCAAGGACTGGAATCAAGAAAACTTGATACTAACTAGTGTGTAAATTTTTTGCATTTATTACACCAAGTAGAAGAATGCTGTTGCTTTTGGTGGAGATTTAAAGTCATCTGAGGTCACCAGAGGTAAACAACTGAAATCATTGTTATAACATCATCTCAAAATAGGAATTTTGGAAACTAAATACTTAGTATGTGAACGTACATACCAAATAAAGAACCCTATTGTTTTTATGGAGGTCAAAGATCATGTGAGGTCACCAGACGTCAAAACTGAAAACTTTGTCGACATGACATCTCAATATTGAAATGATGCAAACTTTTGATTCTTAGTCTTAGTGCACTGAATTTTTATAGCAAGGTGGAGTGCCTTATGATTTTTAGTGGAGGTCAAAGGTCATCTGTTTGTACAATATCTCAAGGTAAGAATCATGGAAACCTCTGATACATAGTATGATAATTCATTACTTTTAAGTAGAAGAACCCTATTGTTTTTTGAATGTCAAAAGTCATCTGACGTCACCATAGGTCAAAGTTTGTTATAATGATATCTCAAGATAGTTATCATTTTGAAAATGTTGGTAATTAGTATGTTGATGTGTTATTGTTGTTAATGTAGGTCAAATGTCATCAGAGGTCAAATACTTCAGACTAAGTTCGTTAACACAAATTGTATCTCAAGATTGGAACCATGGAAATATTTAATATATAGCATATAACTTTTACCCTAAAGCAACAATTATGTGCTTAATAAAGTCTTGTGGTCTATCTTTCATTCTAAAACCACATTTTGATTCTTTGCCAAAGCCAGAAGGCATCTAAGCGTTGGTGATGTGGATGTGTGCATGTATTTAAGTGATACTTTGCTTTTAAGCATACTATCTTCAGAGGGGTAACCACCTGATTGTTTATGGTGGAGGTCGAAGGTCTTTTGAGGTCATCAGAGGTCAAATTGTGGAAACCGCTTAAACATGATATCTCAAGAAGGTAGCCTTCACTGACCTCGTACATGGTGTGTCGGTTGGTCATACTAAGTAGTGCAGTACTACTAAGTGCAGTAGTAAGATACATTCCTTACATGCTACTGATGATAGATCAGCATTTCTAAAGTGTTCAAATTGGTGCAAAAGCCTCTTAAGAACAAATGAAAGAGGGCGCGGTTTTGGCGCGTTCACGCCAAACTCAACTCAATGTGGGAGATTCCTCAAAAAGGAAGATGGAGCGAAGGCTCACCTGAACCCCATTTCTAAATTAGTCAAGACTGTCAGTCGCGTAAAAAACGCTCTTACAAGTATCTGACAGGAAGGAAGACAATAAAGTCTCCCGTCGTTCAAAGGGTACTTATAAAGTGGTAGAACTTAAAAATCAACTGCTCTTTTAGGGCCACGAAATCCTTAAGAGCAGTTCCTTATCCCCTCTTGTAAATATGCAAAGTTTCTCTTTCTTCTTCCTCTTTTACCATATTTAACAATAATAATGGATTTATTTGTCCGTTTTCTTAAAGCTGGGAAAAGGGGACAATGGACATGAGGCTACATGCGACCATTTGAAAATTTTATCACTCCACAGAAAAGCAGAAACATTTTCAAAGTTTGTGCTCAACATCTCGGACAGAAATTGTCTGATACAGAGAATATTGCACTGTATAAAGAGCTGATATATATGCCTCTAAATATTGCCAGGTTTATATCAAAACGTGGTAAAGTTCTCGCCTCCATTGAATCCCCAACGAGAGCGATGAAATAACGCTGCACCATGCATGATAAAAAGAAAGAGAAACATGATATTATTTCCGGCTTCGATCAACATGGTCACCTCAATTGACTTGCAGCAAAAATGCTGTGGACTATCGAGAAGCAACAGTTGTTGACTTCGCATTTAACACAATCAAACGGCCTCTTTGTCGTTTACCATTTGATAAATGTATAGACATTGCAATACGCAATCACACAGACTACCAAGCCGAAGTTGAATGGCATCTGTCTATTCACCACTACAAAGAGTTAGGACCGGATATGACATTGAAAACTAAAACGTCAGTCCAAGATGTGATGCTATTCATGTTCTCTAAAAATGAGATCAATAAAAGCACTTTGAGGTTAAAGGAGGATACTGAAATGTAAAATAAATCTTATATAACTTTTTGCACTTTCTTTCCCAAAATCGAGTAGAGGTATACCTATTTAGCAGATTTGTGATCTGTTAGAGAGTGCCCCAGTAGAGGGGAAAATGACTTTTCTATTGCTCTTATGCTGTGGCACGCAAGCTATCATTAAAGTGTTTATGCCTCTTTCTATCTTTGCAGCGGGAATGTTAAGTTGGTTGAAGGCCATCAATGTCTATCTGCAGAGTCCAGGTAAACATTGCTAACCTTCTACAAAACAACAATCAGTGTTCAAGTGCGGAGGGAGGCATACTAAGACATACTCAAGAATATTATCTTACATTATCGGAACTTGGATAATAAGGGGTGCTCTGATATTTAATTCTAGTGTGTCAGAATGGCCTCTTTTTCAGAATGGCCTCTTTTAAGTGCTGGGATTTGCGGTGAATATCAGTTCGAAGACTAGAGGTGGTTCACTTTGGTCGGGTTTAGTGGTGAGATATTGCTCACGGTTTTCGAAAGAAAGGCCTTTAGTGGTTCTTTATTATCCGAACCGATTCTCTTCCTATAACAGACCCCCGAATTTAATATTTTTTTTTGTTAAATCAAGGTTTCCAAGTAAGGATGACTCATGTGACAGTCAGGACTCGCATGAAAATTTATTAAATGCACTCGTAGCTGCACCATGAGCTTATACTCGTTAACGTCCGCTACAGAACATCCATTTTCTAATAATAAAAACATTACGACATGTATGCCAAACATATAACATATTTACATGCTTTACTACAATTGGTACTCCACAATTGAGTATGAGAGCTAAAAATTGGTCTAGTTTGTCGTAATAACCGATACTCTGTCATTGGTTATAAGAACCGATTCTTTGTGATACTATTATTTAAAAGTAAGTAAATTTTATGGCTGAAAAGTACATTGTCACTTAAAAAATGTTGAAAATGTTTCACTACAGTTACATGCTACAAGCTCATTTTCACTGGTACGTTTCTGATGAAAAAGTTCCAGTCTGATTCTGCGTCGACTTGTTGCGTTGGAGAGTTTGCAAGGGCCTACCCCCAATGTTCCTTTTCGAGTTTCATCGATGTACACAATATTTGATTTCGATATGCCACAGGAATAGACAGCTAGAATTCAAACCCCATGTGCTTAATTGAGGAAAACTGGTTCTGTATAAAGCGAGAGTGCACCGTGTTCTTTTCGGAAGGTTAGGTGACAAGCGTTGGATATGCAGACATAAAAGTCGATCATCCTGTCACTCTCACAATGACGTGCGCACACTCGCATGGAATTGTTTAATTTCGATTTCGGTGTAAATATAGAAAAAGTTCTAGATTATGTAAATAAATTATCATATCAGTTAATTATTTGTGACAGCAGAAAAGTTTGGCTTGTGCTTAAATGGGGATTACACAATAGTTTGTAGTCTACATTTTAATCCATCTGTGAAAAAAACACCGCCACACTTGGGACCTCTTAAGTATATATATTTCGCACAAATCTAGACACTTCAGAAACGCTGATCTGTTATTATGGGCACAAAAGCAATTCACCTGTGAAGTTTCATCGATGTATTCAAATAAGACAGTAAATTCTGTGACTGTTAGTAAAAAATTGANNATCTATTATCTATATACTTCCATTTTTGAGACGTGGCTTATTCAAAGTTTGATGAAATGCAAAACAGATGATATAGAGTGTTGCACAATAGGGCTGTGACGGTTAGTAAAAGATTGAAAATCGGTTTTGGTGGCCGTGAAAACCGGTTTTTAAATCAAAACCGTTTTTTCAAAATCTACTCTGACCATATGCATGACGCACTTGCCACAGCAACTGCAAATTATTTTGAATAAGAGTTAGCATCACTGTTGGTCGACAGTTAAATGAAAACTCAAGTTTTTTAACAAATCCTTCAACACACCAGCAATAAGTAGGAACATCCCATCAAAAAGTGTGAAATGCCTTATCCAAGTAAAATTTGAAATGGAACAAAAATCACAATTTATTACTAACGGGTTTTTTGCTATAACCATGCAACGACTGTATTTGCAAATTACATCGATGTACGTAATATGTCCTCTAAATGTGCTCAAAACAGCGCCCTTTTTAGAGTGTTCTTACGTGGTTTTTGTACCAGTTTGNNAACCAGTTTTCAAATCAAAACTGGTTTTTCAAACAGCCTTATTGCACAGTGTCAGTACTTTTCTTGTTAGGCCTTATATTATTATCTCTTAATTAATTACTGGCTTTCACATTGGTAAGTCACACCAAATTTTTAAAGAAAAAATACATGCTTCCAAAGTAAAACCTCAAGGCCGTATAAAATTTTCAAGTGTCCTTGAAATATTAAACAAAGGATAACATAGGGCATATTAGGTCAATGACTCCGTGGATGTCACAGAGTTGCAAATTTAGCTAAATATTTATTCATGATAAAATTGAGTGTGAAAATGAAACTTTGGTTAATTGGTAACTTGGTCAATGTTTGATGGATTTTCACCACTATTGTGGTCATTGTGGTCAACATTTCAATGATTAATTTTGTCAGTGCGCCAAATATGTTTTTCATGGCATATAAATGACCAGCATATGATTGGGAGTACATATTGTACAGTAGCTGTTGGGTGTATACAGTCTGATATACAGTTGTGACTTCTGCTGACGAGGTCTTATAACCCATAGACAAGGTTGATGCATGAGCTACAATACCATTCATATTAAATTTTGGTATGAAATAAAGCACTTTATATAACACCTGATAAATTTCTCAACATTTGATTGGAGGATTGGGGGTCACATGTCATGAGTGATTCGGCACTAGCACNNTTACGTGGTTTTTGTACCAGTTTGAACACTTAAGAATTGCAGATCTGTTATCACGACCATGCAAAGAAAATGTTTGCAAAAATTTCGTTGATTTACTGGATACGTGATTTCAATGTAACAACCAAGTCTATTGTGCGCTTTCTTGAGTACATTTTGCAACATTTTGTGCACTTTTGAAAATCAGATCTGCAATCAGGACGATAACATTGACCAAAATGCGCTATTTTCGTGAATGTAATCAAAAATGTAATTTAAACGTATTTTTGTGGGTCATTCAACCTTATCTCACCTACCAGACGCACCATTTTCAAAACTTCAGAGTGTCAATTCCTACTTTTTCCCACGCCACCTCCTTTCCATTCATGCAATCAAACCTTTTGTGCTCGAGAATAATGTATATTAAATCTCCTCTAGCTCCAAGACAAAAACCTTTGTTTGAAGAACACTGGATGTGTCCAATAATGTAAATACGAATGAACTCAAATACAGGCTATCTGTCTTCGGTGGTATACCGCACATTATAGACAGAGTTGTCTACAACACTTGTTACTTCACCGAATGATAATTCATTGTGGGTTTTCTTTACACTATTTCGTGCGACGTACCTATTTAATAAGTATAATGTGTATTGTCCTATTGAAAAATTTTGTACATATTTTTTCGCTTGCCGAGCTTTTTGTTTGAACTGTAGGTGTTGTGGCATTGTCTAGCATGTTACTGAGAAGTTTCATATATTGTTCGAGTATAATACCCTCATGTTTCTGTGGGCGTGATCGATTTCTGTAGCGAAAAAAGGTAGAACATGGATTCTACGTATTTTAGACGTAATAGGCCTAGGGATACACAGACGTATATACAGTCCTATAAAACAGTCATACACGACATGGTACAGTAACTTGTGTGCCTTTTGCACATGTACCATTTTCGAGTGTGGTAACTGTAATAACCAATGAAATTACTTTCAAACAACAGTGAGAGGCTATAACCTTAAAGTAAAGGACCTGGTTAACTTTTTCAAAAGCAAAAGCAAAAAAAAATAAGTCTTGACCTTGAAAGTTGAAAGTTAATTTTTGGCAGTCATGTCGATTATATTCCCACAATGTCAAAATTTATGTAAAAGTCACATTTTCATTTCATTCTGTCTAAAATCCCTGAAAGTGAAAGCGGTAGAAGCTTTGGTAAATATCAAGTATGTAAGGTTCCCTTGTAATTTTCATTTAAAACCGAAATTCGTCAAAAACGAAAAAAGGGAATGTTATACACCTCTCACTTCATTTGTACTTCATGTGGTTGATGGACACCAGAGATGTAAATTGGTGACTTTGTCGGAAGAGATGAGCGATAGTGATAAATAAAACATTGAATCCCTCCATTAAGCAATTGCGACATGTTTAACGTTGAAGATCTTATCGATAGTTATTCACGATGTCTAGCGCACAGTACTGAGGACAGAACTGAATAATTGAAACAAAGATTGTTGGCCGTTGTCAATTTGCGTGAGGGGAATACATAGAACAGAGATGGCACTTTACTTGGCTTCAGTTGCTGCTATGAAACCTTATAGGAGGCTAACTTTTAAATGCACAATTGTAGACCTTGTCGAGTAAGTGCTAGAAGTCTAACGTTTAAATACTTTTAGAGAATACCAAGTATGACACATTTGTCTTTTCATTAAGCACTTCCCAAATATTTTACTTTAATTGGCAGACTCAACAAAGGTGGATAACACCTAAAAACCTTGTAAACATGGTATTTTGCAATGCAAGCCTTGGGTGAAAAGGTAGCAGACTCAGGCTTTATAAAATTTCTCGCTGTAATGATGAACCGGTTTCATTGAAATGAAAATAGACAGGAATCAGTATTTTAGACGAGGTCAGTAAAATCCCTGTATTGAAAAAGCAGTATGAAAGACAGGAAAGATTTTTTGTAAGTTCTGATAAATCATCTTGCACACTTTTACTTGCTCTTTTTCATTAGAAATGTTTGCTATCGATGCTTTTAAGATTCACATTCTCATCCATATTTGTTACTATTTCAGTGTTGTGTACGGTGTATAGGTCTGCACAGGTCATCGAAAAGTGAGTTTCAGGAGGTGACTGGACCGACAAGGTCTTTAGTGCTTTCGGTCCTTTAATGCAAATTTTTTTACAATCTACAAAATACGATTGCATAGAATCAGGACATTTCAGTGCATATTGATATAGTATAAAAAAGAAAAATATAGCACAATTTTGCATGTAAGGCCTTAATGGCAGCAAAAAAGTTTCCAAAAGGGGAGGGGACACCCCAGGACGGCGGTAAGAGTAGAGACGATGGGTCGATTTTGCCCCCTCACCAAAAAATCGTGGCTACGCCCCTGACAAATAGAACCTACAGTCAATAACATTAAAAGTCAACTCTTGGGTTCTGTAAATATTCAAATAACTACCGGATCCCACTAGCAACTTGGCAACTAAATTGAGAAGAAATGAAAGAAAACAGACTTGTATATTTTGGGCAGATTGTATAGTGAAAGTAAACAAGATCTAGTAAATGTATAAATTGTAAGTGGTTAACACTTACATTATTGATACTATATGTTGGTAAAATCTGACAAATTGTATGCACCAATACCCCCCACCCCTCCACACAAACACACTCACACATTTTGGCGTCTAGTCGAGTGAAAGCGGTCGGTTGGAAAATTTCATGTAATCACGGAGAGAACGATGCAGTCGATCCAATCAAATGAACCAACTGGCGCAGATATTACTAATGAAAAGAATTTAAACTGTTAAAAATGTAAATTGTAAAATGTAAATTTACAGAAAAGATATAAAGAAATACAAAAGGACTACATGAATTTTCAGTTAAATAGTTTCCAGACGATTTCTGGAAATTCTGTAATTCTTGTTTCTTTGTTTTATTTTCTGGAAATTTACAAACATTTTGTACAGTATGCAACCCGAAAAAAGGAAAGAAACGTGACGATTTGCCTTAAAATTCTTTCTTCTTCAACTTTCTTAACTTAAATTGGGATCAATGGACACGCTACAAAGCCTGGTTCGACCACGCATCGAACCCGGCTGAGCACGCCAGTACTACTATCCCCGATAATGGCGCAGAGGTATTGGTTTTTCTTCCAAGAGTAATCAAGGTTAGAACAAACAATGCAAACGCAAATTCAAAGATACCAATGGGAACTGAGAAACTTCTGGAGGGAGCCAAAACAGAATGGGACTAAATGAAGTAAACATATAAGCTATCACAACGTTTAAGTTACCAGCAAAATCCCAACAAACATAGGACCATCTAATATAAAAAGAACATATTTCTACTATTACTATGTGATAGACTGATTACATTTACAACATTGTAATGTGGCTTAACTCTTTGGCGTAACGATAGCTAACAAAACTGTTTCCGATTGTTAATACCGTCATACTTTACGTTAAATATACAGTCCCTCATTATCCATTAATCTACAATAAAGATATCTACTACGACTCGATCATCATGCCCGTCGACCCTTTGAAAAAAAAAAGACTTTTTCCTTCTACATACCCATTCCACCAAAGCTGAACTCGACCCGAACTGTCACATATGTCTTTCCGATTCAAAGGAGAGAAGCGACAGATGTCCGTGTGAAAGCTTACGTGTTGCAAAAGGATCTCAAACCTCCAATTCTGCTCACACCCAAACAAACCAAAAATATGATTTTTATCAACACTGCACACCATATACACCTCCTGCTAGATTAATATTACCCTAAACTTGCCCTCTAACTTATTAGGCAATGACGTTTCAGTGTCAATTAAATAAAACGTAAAATAAACAATATACATTTTATCAAAAATAGCAGACCTCAACAGCGGTCATGGATGGATCATAGCATTTTCTATAGAAGGGTATTCTAGATGGAAAAAAATGCAACATTATAACAACCTTATGTCCTTCAACATCCTTAACCCATTTTTTTATAATGCATTACCTGAAAAGAAAAAACGTTACCACCGTCAAGGTTTTGTTTATTTGTCACCGATGGAAGACTGAAAGTCTGTCAAGACAAATCAGTTTTTATAAGGAATATGATCTTCCCCGAAAACCCATTGCTGCATAAAACTTAGTTGCAACATGTTTAATTGCGTGTAATGGCAGAGTAAGTTTTTTCAGTAGGTCCACGAAAGTCTTAAACTCTGCCCTCAATTCATCAAAAAGAAGCTTTATTTGTTTATCGTGCTCGTCGCAACTCATAACCACTTCGCTATCATTATAACTGAATTTCAAGGTCTCAGTGTCGTCCAAGGTGCATTTTGGACGTTTCAAAAGGACCTCCAATACTTTTTTCTGAAAAGCTTCTAATTCCTGTATCTCTTCACGAGAATCGATAAAGACTTCGACAGTAGCATTAACAATGACTGGATGACATTTCTTGTCTGCTACTCTAGCAATTTTGTTGTGCAATTCTCCTGCTTTCTCCATCATTTCGTTGGAAT
This sequence comes from Stichopus horrens, assembly GCA_009801055.1. Classification (NCBI taxonomy): domain Eukaryota; kingdom Metazoa; phylum Echinodermata; class Holothuroidea; order Aspidochirotida; family Stichopodidae; genus Stichopus; species Stichopus horrens. Next base: position 9,784 of record VJOZ01045004.1, on the reverse strand, counting down.
AAAATTCTTTTCCATCCCGTTTTTTATTTTCTCGCACTATTGTGTCTGCCATTGCTAGGATCACTTCTCTGTTTCTTTGTAGTTCTGCTGGTATCTGGGTCATATTGTTTACTGCAACAACTCTCCCATTTATGGCATCGATAAAACATCTAAAGGGCTCATATTGCTTCTTTCTTTCGATGAAATCATCCAGTGAACATTGACGAAGGGGACCTTCAACGTTGGTGTAAACCAACATGCAATAATTAAAGAAACCTCTATCTTCTTTGGGCTGTAGATTCACAAACAAGAAGTGAAAGAAATTAGGAAAATAAGTTTGAAACCGATGGTTAGTACATTGTTATGTTTGCTTAATCTACTTCAACGGATCTATTTGCTATGTCGACATTGCCGTCTCTGAGTGTATTTCTATCGTTCCACATGTTTTCTGTCTGCTTGTCTGTTTATTTGTACTACTTTGTCCTTATTGTCGTCAATCTCCTGCCTCCAATTTTATGTAATGCAGATCATAGCATATTCATTACAGAAATTTACTAATTGCGATACCTTGATAATTTCCAGCATCTCTTTTGTTTCTTCTGTAAAACGATGATCAGTTGCGTTCATGCAAATGATAAAACAGTGTACTCCATGTCGCAGTAAAAAAGACCAGCGGAGAATTTCCTTTAACGCGGCCGAATGATTTGCTGTGGGGTTATGTACACCTGGTGTATCTACAACTGTAACACTTCGATTATTGACGGTGCACGTGTCATTAGACGACGAATTTGTTACGAAGTCTCCCGATGGGCTGGCTTGAAAGATTTGTCCCCCAAGGATAGTATTACCGGTTGAACTTTTTCCAACACCCGAGTTGCCTAAGATTGCAATATTCAGATTTCCGCCATCTTGGCTAGATATTTCCAGCTGGTGGTGATCTTTTAAGCTGTAATTGATCACTCTTTGTTTGTATTCTGTCTCTTTACATGAGTTCAAAATCTTCAAAACATCCGCACCCTTTTCTTGATGCCATTGAATCTCTTGCTTCGTCAAATATGGATACATTTCTGATTGAATACAAAAAATGATATCAAACTTAACATTGAACATGTTGTATAACAATGGACCAATGAATAGCTGACAGTGGTACATGAATTTAGTTGTTCTAAAAGTTTTGGTTTAGTTTTAAGTTAAGCTGAATTATAACATTCCTTCATTCTAAAACAATCTTATAGAACAAAACGAGGTTATGCCTTTGATTCCAACATAGTATATGTCATACAACAAATTACACAATTACACCCCTGGTCCTTCTGCAGGTGCTAGGATAGAAATGAAAAAAATGACTGCTACTCACTTTTGGTGAACATTAAGGTTGGAAAGAAACCATAGATCTTGATTCAGAACGTGAAGTTGTGAAGAAGCTTTGAGTATTAGTTCAGTTTCGTTCAGAATTCTTTTGTTGTGGTGTGTTATGTTGCCATGGAGGATTGCAAACTTGGTGATCACAAAAAGTGAATAGCAGTATTTAGAGACCGTGATATTACGTCACCAAGTGACATATTTAAGCACCCTATGTGAATAGAGCTTCAGCGTAAAACATTTAAGACAGAATGTAACAATTTTGTTCACTTAAGTTAGCATACGTGTTGTTCAAAAATGTCACTAAAAACCTACCTTGTACTTCACTTCTACTACGGATCTCGATTTGAGAAGATTCTGAAGCGTTAGCGTGCATACTTATGCCATCCATGTTGCCTGGGTAAAAAACACTTGTGTCATTCATATTCTATTACATAGAATTTTTAGATGTTATAGTTCCATATTTTGTTTTTCTCTATTACGTTTAGCTGTTTAGCTTTTACAGTTTCACTTGTCATCTCAAAGGTACAGTTACGAATAAGTAAAACCGTGAAATGAAAAACTTCAAATAACATGCCTAAAATAGAGCAATAAAAGCATATTGATTCTTGTTCTTCGTGAATGTGAGTCAAAATGCTTTATAAGGTTGCGATTTCCGTTGTGATAGCAGTTGGAAATTCATTTTTTAAAAGGTCATCTACGTAACTTCTCTTTTGAGATTATGAACTTGTTCTCCAGCTCTTAAATGAGCATCAACGCAGGATTTTCAGCATTCTCAATACATTCCTTGATCGTTTTGGTAAGTTCAAAGTAAACAGCCAATTTTCTTGCAATAGGTGGAGGTAAAAAATCCGATGCAATTACCTTGAATAAGACGTATCCATTGCCTACCAAGATTAAATGTTGGTGCTGTGATAAACATATCAGTGTTGCTGTAATAATATAGCTTACTCTAAATGCCGGTAATTTATGAACTATAGGAGATCATCCTTCTGAAAAGCTGGAACAGTCTGTACTTATTAAGGTATTCGTGATTTGCTTAATGTTAAATACACGTAGAATACGAAATCCCATTAATATGGGAGCGTATGTACTTCTGCATGTGAGGAGATCATATTTACTTTTGGGTTTGATGACCAAGAGGTTCCAACAGTGGGTAATACGGCAATACATTTCATTGCATTGTACATTATTGCGTACATCATTCGGCAAGTAATCTAAACTAGACATGACTTTCGAATTATACTTCATGCAAGAAATACGATATAGCCTATCATATATACAGTCAAACTATGAAATGTATGTCATAACCATATATTTCAACTTACATCGCATTACTTGAAATTTTGTTTCATCAGCCTATATTGTAACACGATAGAATAAAATGAGGCTGGTACGTTACCCACGGTGTGAGAATCGTCTGGCCTATAAGATGATCATCATGAAGCAATCTTTGCACAACTTGACAAGACTAGAAGGTTCGAACAGACGTTTTATCTTTAGGCCAAGTTTACAAATAATAAGCCTAATGAGTGTATATTTTATGATTTCTAATGGCTAAACCATTTTTCATAGAACCTCTGTCATCAGCCTGTAAGATACCAATTGAAAACAGTTTTAAATACAACTTCTTACTTGGGTGACATCTTCCCTGAGAATTCGCTGCTGCTGAATCTGCCATTTTTGCTGTGGTCTGTATAAATATATCAAGTACATTGTTTTAGTACATAAATCACACTCTGGTTGATTAAAGAAAGAACGTTCTCTGCTGAAAACTGTATGTAAACAACGAATACAAGGCTTACGCAGTATTTGTTCTTGCCTAAGGTTAAAAATCTTTCGTAAAGGAATTAATGATTCAGTTGTTCGAATACATATGTTAGTTTTGCCAACTTATCTCCTTGTTTATGCGTTACAAATAAACTACTTCCGCGTGGACAGAAGGTCTATTGAAGTGGTTTCTGTTTTTGTTTTTTTTTTTAAACTTACTGGATATCTTCTGAGGTCCCTTTTTTCACTTCTCCTTGCTCTAGCTTTCCCTAATTACGCTGATTTTATTTGTTGTATGTTTGTTCTGCTCAGAGGTTATGGTTGAGCGCTGTATGTTGCTGTACAGTGGTGATGCACTTCAGAATTTCTGGTTGCACACAGTGAAGTCAAGTGATCGTAAGATTGAAGGTGGTTCCTTGTAAATCTTGATAAGCC
>VJOZ01044999.1:0-26375 GCA_009801055.1 Stichopus horrens | reverse complement strand
CCCCCCCCCCCCACCCAGCGCGCATGAACGCATGTTACCACAAGTGCCAAGTTTCCTCGCTCAACATTCATTATCCGTTTGTTTTCCCATTCTATAAAACAAAAACAAATTGGATACGCAAAGACAGTGCGCCCCTACATAAAAATTTTAAGTTAAGACTTAAAGTTGAAATGTGAGTTGTACTGGCAATTCGCCTCGCCATCTGTCTTTGATCTTTGTCAGAGTTTGAGGGAAGACAAAGTAGGACAAGAGATCACCTGTCACAAATCAGAAAAAGAACTATGTATTCATCTTCAAGATATTTGAATACGAAAATTGTCTGGACATTTTTGCTGGCCCTCAATATTTCACTCTCCACAAAAGCCTAGCCGTCGAACACTGTCTTGAAATCAAGCATAACAGTGGGGATGGATACGAAAAGTGTTGAATGCTAAAATGAGGATTAAACAACGCTTTCTTCGTATTGGTTTTAACGTATTTGACTTTCAGTGGCAAGATATGATAAATAAATATCATACTGGAGCTTTATGTGAGGATAGGTATTGTTGTGATATACATTGTACATAACTTGTTGCTCTTTCTTTCTCCAAATTGGGTGTAAGCATATCCCGTAACGGATCTATGTTTAAAAAATAATAAACACATGGAAAATTCTGTCAGGAAGTGCCCAAGTAGAGAGAAAAAATGTTTTGAATTTTTGTTCTCATGGTCACGTTAAATAGATAATATTCAAGGGTGTGTTCTATGCTTCTCCATAGTTTTGTAGATGGCATGTTGTTGGTTGAAAGTCCTTAGTGTTTACTTTCAAGAGTTTAAGGTAAACATTGATAACCTTGACAACACAAAATTCCTTCTGCCAGGTAAGGGTAACCATAAAATACTCATGAATATTTTTTAGGAGGCTGTGACGCCCCGATGTGAAAATATAAAAAAATAACAGTTGTTTTTCTTTCAGTGATGTGGCACTTTATGACAATGTGCCGTGGGTAGATCATTATTTACCTCAAATCTATTAAAAATATATGATTATACTTAATTTGGAGGAAGAAAATGCAAACGTTACATAAAATGTATGTTACAACCTCCCCATCCTCCTTTTAAGTGACGAGAGACGGTTGCATCGACACAGGAGGATTTGACAGCCTGAGAGTTGTGACGACTGGGCCATTATCGTTGGCTACAGTGGGAGAAGCATCGAAGGATTTTACCCGAGATCAAAGTACTGTATAGGTGGAGTGTGCATCCCGTACCTTTAAAAGCGTTATATAAAAGCCAATATGATCAACCATACCAGAGAAATATGAATAATAATCATAATAATATAGAACTGCCAGAAACTGATTAGTTAACTGTGGACCTTCTGTGGGCAGGTGGACGTATCTGTTCAGTTGGCTTTGCAACTGGCATTGTGACACCCCTGTACCACACATTACCATGCACAATCCCCCCCCCTCTCCGCTCACTCCGTCCCTCAACCTTCTTAAAAAAGATCGGACATTACGACGGTCACAAGTCTAACATTGCCATTACTCACCTCTTTCATAAGATCTAAAAATCTTTTAATCGCTACGTCCTCAAAAGATTTTATTTAAAGTATTTTCTGGATACAGTTAGCGGAAACTTTTTTTGCTTCACAATAAAATTCGCATGAACGACTGAGATGGCCGATGTGGCAAATACGTTCAACTCTCATTTTTAATCTCTAATGGTTTTAGAGAAATCTTAATCGGTCAATGGCCCGGTACATAGACTATTATAAATAAGTATGATTATTCATGAACATTTGATAGTTGGTAGGCTTTTCATTTTGTTAGCAAGTCAATTTCCGGTTCTCTTTATTATCATTGATTTGGTTTTCTTTGGTGATCAAGTTCAGTCTTGGAGCTATGTAACCTACAAATACACAGGGATTATGTTTTAGGTGTGCGTGTAAAATATGAATGAGCAACATTTCACAGACACGGCTAATCTTTGCCGATCATCTTGTGGTCACGCAGATTTTTTTTCTTTGTGTTAGTTTTTCTCTCATACATTCGGCGATGAAGATGGAACCATTAAACAGCAGCTGAGTAGATTTGAGTCGTGATGATGAACAAAATCTTCTACCCTTTCCTTCGGCATTGAACATATTCTGTCGGCAACACACACGAGTGCGTTTGCGCACCTGAACATCGGGCTGTAAGTAAACATTAGTTTCTAAAGGTTTACTGAGCGGTGTAAGCCCGCGCCTACTTTACCTGCAGGTCCAAGGTTTGAATGCCAAACATAGGCGCATGCTGGTACCAGTGTACAGACGTTCGTATGCATTTACACATGCGTATTTAGCATATGTATATAAAAATCCTACATCAGTAACTTTACAGTGGAGGTTGAAGTCTCGCACCATATGTGGGTTTCTAAATTTAATTCCTTTCCTTCTGTTAAAAGGATAAACTTATGAGAACATTGATCTGGAGTAACATAGCTTACTTTTCATAATCCGCCTTGCAGTATAATTTCTTCTCTCTTGCAAAACAGGAATGTGTGAGTTGATCTTGGCAGACGCAACAGTGCAGACAGTCTTCGTGCCAATAATAGTCCATGACTTTCATCAAATATCTGTCCTCTATGGGCTGGTCGCAACCAGCGCAGATCTCTTTTGGTGGGCGAGGTTCGTGTCCATTTGCTGAATATCGAAAAAGAAAGAGAAAAGTCAGAAATAAAAGCAAAAATGACGAGAACTCATGGAATTAAAATTTGGACTTTCATTTTGCATATTTCCTAACTCTGAAACTGAACCTCATTCTTATCAGATCAAATGACATGTCTCAATGGGTAAAGAATAAAATTAAGGTATTTGCGACAAAATAAACAAAAATATGCTTAAACAAGGTTCTTGAAACATTAGATCGACAGCAGAATGTCGACCTAGGGTACACTGCTACCTAACGAACATTTTTAAAGCAAAGTGTGTGCCAAGTAAAGGTACAATCCATATATATATTACGATACGAATGCGCATTGATTGAATATATGTGTGATGCGTGATTGAATATATCTGTCACAAAAGTCGGATAATGAGGCACCATCCCGAATCCTCCCATATGTAATTCTACGTTTGTTAGATAGACATACTGTAGGAGACGGTGGGAGAACTGAGACTGAACAACCACCTGACCGACTGGTTTTCAGAAATTACTTAATACCAGTAACTAGTCTCGTCACCATTTATATGCTGTAATAATTATTCTCTCAAATGACCCAGTACGAAATAATGAAGTGAAAAGTTAAAACTTATAGCAAAATTTAAACGCCCTAGCAGAGGACTGTGGTTTGTTAGATTAAAATCATTCCTTTGTTTGAGGCAAAGGAATACTGTCGACAAAGTTCTATTCATATTTTGTACTATAATTCTATACCAAATGACGAGTTAATGGGCGCAATGTTTTATTCAATATTTTCCAAGATTCTGAGTTTGATTTCCCGGAAACGAAGACCAAAGCTAGTTCTCATTCGAGGCATTAAACTGGAAGCCTCTGATGACGTCAGTCTGTCAGTATGTACAGACTGTTTGAAGATTAGCGTCTCCAGTCTTTAAGGTCAGGGTTGATATTTTCACAAGACTTTTCACAGCTATGTCCATAAATAATCCCATCGAAAAACTAGATTTCCCTTAATTTAATGTTGGATGAAACAGAAAAAAGCATAAAGATAGAAATATTAAATATCGTCTTCGAATGTTGCCTTTCGTTTGAGAGAAATGGAAACGACTGTTTGTCTAGACTGGCCACGACGTCAACACCAATTTAACACTCGTCAAGGTTACCCGTTCGATGAATCAGGGTAACCTTATAAGCTGATCTTGTCCAAACATTTTTGGCGGGAATATATGGGCAGTCGAACGATAGGATGGTCTACAGTTTTTGAGTGTTTTTATATCTATTTATTTTTCTTTAACTTTCAGTGTTATACCATAGTTTGTCTTGATCGCCCGCCTTGACTCTGTATTGTATAATGAGTCAACAAAAACTTAGAAGAAACTAGAGAGAGAGAGAGAGAGAGATAAGCACCACATCATTGCAGTCACACAGTGACAGTGTTTGCTTAAAGAAACAGTCGTTCTGCGTTTGGATCCGGCCAATTGGCATTCTTTGAAGATCTTGTCTTTCGTTTAACTTTATTGCATAAGCTGGCTTAGATGAATATTTATTACCATAGATTATCCACTTCATGAGGAAATAAAGCCATACGCCACTACAGTGCTATTACCGCTGTCAGTCTCCGTACATTTTCGCTAAAGTGGTACCATAAAACTATTGGCTGAGACTCTATTCATTTTGTTCTTTTTCATCTTAAAGAAGAATATTCGTCCTTTGTTTTTGCAATTATGAATCCGCCGTCCATGGTCACTCTATATATAACCCTCTGTGGTGGGGTATACCCCTCAAGAAAATGCTAACCGTAACCCTGAACTACATTTTAGAAGCAATATTTTGAAAGATTATTTGCAATATCTCGAGTGGTTTGAACCCTATGGGCTGGCCTCACAAACTGATAAATTTCAAAATTTGCACAACGTAAAAAAATTAAAAGAGAAAAATAATGAAACTTAAAGCGATAGAGAAGAAAATCATACTTTTCAACCGCTCCTATAGTCTCTTGTCGTGAAGTATGACGTGAGACATAGCAGTGTACAGTAGGCTGGTGGTATATATAGTAAACGCTTATCCTTAGTTCTTCACACTCATTTTTGCTTGTGTTTACCTTTGACATTTAATTTTTATTTGTTGCTCTAAGTACATCTTTATCTTTAACAAGTCTCATGGGACACTGGGAGTCTGACAAAACTGCAGGGCCCAGAAACCGGCGACAGCCATGGTCACTTTTCGTCGCGATTCACGAATGCTTTTATAAAGTGTTCGATATTGTTTTTCTTTTCTCTCCTTACATCCGTTCTCTCATCATCTCTCCTCATCTCTCCTCATCTCTTCTCTTGGTAAAGCATTGAGCAGCCTCGTAATAGTCCATATGCAGCGTGGTTCCTTCCCTCGCGCTAAGTGTGTGCTTAACGGTTCAACTACGACATTCGTACTATTGATCGTTAAACCGGCCTTAATGGAATGTGAAAATTCCACTATACGCGCCATAACTCCACCACTCCAGGCTATTCGGTAATGTTTTGCACTGTTTACCAAAAATCATATCTGCCCATTAAGGGGGGTTATTAGGCGGGTAATTCCTGCTCTGAAGTTCGGATAGAAGGATAGCAAAATTGACGAATTACGAGACTTGAAGGTCACGCTAGGCTTGAGAGGGTGTTTTTGTCGATTGATCTCCTCACCGTTACCGCACAAAACAAATGCACACACGCACACCTACACCCACACATACACACACATACACACGTACGATAAAGAAATCATTAGATTCATCCAAGCTAGACGAACACTGCTTTAAAGTACCCTGCACTGCCTATAGCAAAGAACGCAAAGGTATGGGGTAAAGGCACTTTTCTCTGTGCGGCAATTTTATTTACAACTTCTTTATGTAAAAAAAATAACACATGCGTATTTACAGTTGCAGTTTATTTTATTATTGCTAATGTATTTTTTTTTTCATGACTAGGGCGCGATTTCATGGTTACCAAACTGTCTAAATGGTTGCACTAGTGAGAATCAGAATAAACAAGTTCAAAAGCTTATGTGATATGAATATTCATAAAAACTTAAAAGTATTTCAAAACTTATTGAAAAGAGACGTAGGCGATGGATTATTGTACGCTGCACACTGAGCTTCTTGGACTCCCTCCCAACAGGCTAAGAACACACATCTCTTATTTTGTCTTGGTATTGCTTCCATTTTTTGTCGGATTATTCTGGCAAGGAGGTACAATTTCCCAAGTGTTTTTCCTTCAAAGAAATAAAACCCCAACCCTAATTTGCTCAAAGTTATAAGTAAACATCATTTTTTATTTTTTTTCTTTCCTTCATGCAAGTTACTGATGTCACAAAAGTACACAGGAGTCCTTTAGCTTCAATTACAGACGGCAGCATCTCAGGAAAAATGGCGTCGTTGGTGGCTAAAATCATATCTGTTGTGACTGTATAGTGACTGCCGTTCACGTCGGTCGATCGGCCACCGCCATCGCCGCATCGGTAAGTACGACACGTTTTACACCACTAAGCGATTTTTTTGTGCGTGTGTGGTACATTAGGCATGGCCTTAATCACATTTTGAGGCACTAATAAACTCAATACCGTGAGCCAAAACAGAGTGCGCGGATTTAACAAGTTTTTAGAACATTTCCAAGCCATTCGACAGAACAATTTGTGCAATAATTGTCGTTTGTCGAGCTAAATTTGAGCAAATTTAGCTCCTTTCTGCATGTGCCCTAATTCCATATAAATTAAATAAGGTGCGTTGATAACAAACGAACTCAAGCGCGCGCGATGAGAGGAAGAGAAAGAAAAAAATGAATTTCTACAAGAAAAAGAAAGAAAGAGTGCCGTACAGTAAGTTGTCAAGGGGGGCATGTGATGGCCACGCCATTTAAAGAACACCTGTGTCGGAATTAACGCCGTGTTGTCACGGCTTGGCAACGCGGGATTTAATGGAATTCAAAAAGAAAAGGCTCTCCCGCGGGAGAAAAAAAACCCATCTAAAATAAGAGGAAGATAACCAAGAATTACAGACTAACCGGTCTGAAAATGCTTGTCTTCCAGATCAAGCGACAACCGCTTGCCTGCTTGCTTTTTCTTAATTTCTATATATTTTAAGATGCATAAGAGAGGGAACTGAATATATAAAAACAATATTCGATAATAAAAAAATTTTAAAAAAAATACTGTAAGAGATTTATGAAGCGATGGAAAGAAAATAGTGTTCAAAAGAATAAAAAAATATCTCTTTTTACTCTTAGTGTATGTTTGTGTGTGTTTCTGTTCTGTTTTCTTTCTTTCATCTTTTTCTATTTTGTGTCTTCTTGTAAGATCGACGCTTTCTTCTCTTAGGCGTCTCTTCTTTTTAATCGTGTTAACAAAACGAAAAGTAAGAAAGAGAAACAAGAAGGAACAAAACCGAGAGTCATAATTTATGCAAGAACAATTAATTTAATTACTGCAGAAAAACTACGTTTCATGTGATTACGCAATATTGTGGCATGAAGAATCGCAGATGATAAGCGAAGAGACAACGATTGCATTTTACAAGTAAAAGTTAACCCAACGATACATTTACATATGTCACGTGTTACAGTAAGACGTAAAAATCTTGAAACTGAAGGTTCACACTGTGTAATTTATTCGTATGTGCTTTTTCACGAGGATGAGTTATTTTTCTTTGGGACATTTACTCTTGTAAAGCAGTTGCTCTTGAAATATTTCCATACCACGTGTTATTCGCATTACGTTTAACATCTAAGTCTTCAGACTCGATCCTATGAACTATACCAACAAAAAAAAAAACAAAAACAAATAGAACATTATGAAACAACGGAAATGTTTCCTATGTTACAAACAGCTGTTTCTGCAATAATTAAAATAAAACGTGGTAAAAGAAACAAAATGAATTGCAGGGTTGAAATTCAGCGATAAAGCGATGCCTTATACCCTTGAACTTCATGAAAACGTCCCGCAGAATGAATGAGCAGAACAGGGTTAACATTAAACTATTGCTCCATGTGCTATGTTATCGTGACCCATTACACAGTTATACCAGTGACAGGGAGTGTGCCAAAGAGTCGATGACTTAACAATAAGTGGTGGAGTTGTAATTAGACTTTTTTAAATGCCCCCGTGACATCACTTTTGATACACAGCAAGTTTTCATGTGGAGATCTGATCAAATAAAGAGGATATACTGATGGTATCTATCTTTGGCGAGGGGTCAACGTTTTGGATATTGTCAATTCCCATGATTGACCTCCAGGTTTGTACAAGACTCCTATTGATTAATTTTCCTTCTTTGTAGAACCCTCCCGTTTTCAGGGAACAATTAAAAGTTTTCAATGACCTTCTATCGTACATTTTCCTGATAGGTTACCGGAAAATAGTTGTTTCAAACCCTGTTTGTGCTGCCACTCTATGGAACAGTTTGCCTGTTTGTGTCAAATGTCCTGACAAGCCTGTTGTCAAAACGGAACTGAAAACTTTGCTCTTCAAATCTGTCTATTTCTAACTTACTCATTTAACTCTTTCCTTCACTTTTGTTTTAAATTTTTAGCAGTCTTTCTTTCTTGTCTGTTCTGGTCACATTTCTCTGCTTTCTTTTTGTACCTTTTCTTGTTTTACTTTCAGTATTTTGCTCTCTGTTGTATAATTTTAATACTTTAATTCTTTTGACGTAACCAACCCTATGGCATTCTATATTTCCGATAGGGCAAATTAATTCATTTAAAAATAAATATTAATAGAAATTATTAATAAAACTTACTAATTTTTATTTAAGTTTTGAATAATAATAGTAACAATAATCCCCGTCAATAACCGTACATGTTTTGAAGAGGCTAGCTACATAATTATTATGCCATACTTGATCAAAATACCCTCGAAGGTCCGATAAGGAATGTCATTGGCCACGACGACAGTGACTGACAGGGACTTGGTCAAAACATGATGACTTATGCTTGGCATCTCATCATTCGGGTCCTAAAACTGTTATAGAGAAAATGTTTATCCCTTGGCTCTCTGCCATATCGGTGGAGTGGACGTCTACGAGGATAATTGCTACGATAGTTGATATTGACCGTTTGACTTGATCATGTCCAGGTTTTATTTCACACATGTCAATGGCCAATCGCTTTTATTTGTCTACTTTAATTGTTTCTATTCCGAAGCGGTTGAAAAAATCTGAAAAAGTGGCAAATTCTCTTTAAAAGACGATGGTGTTCTCTAAGTTGATTCGATAAGTCCTGAAAATGGGGTGAGAGCCACACGGAGACATATTTATGGTTACCATGGTTGCAATGCTCTACTGCCATTACCCTCATCGTATACCCAAGATCCCAATGAAGGAAAGTGTCGCTGACAGACCACTTACAGCTTGCGTTCTAACTTTCAAGATATTGAATCAGTGCAACAAGGGATCGATTGCCATTTTTGTATGTCCATCATATGAGGAATCAGTTTAAGATGAAGCTTTCGTTACAGTTATCCGTCGGGTTCCGCATAATGCAGATTACAATCTTCATTACATTCGCGCGATTTTGCAACGTACTTTGTTAGTTTTCTCACTGGTGGATTTTGATGTTTCCTCTGCCTTAGTTGCTTGCCATTCGGTTCAACGTACTGAATTCGTAATTCCTTATTGACACTTTGGTGTCGCATTGTCCATGTGACAAAATATTCCAGTCCAGATGATTATAAGATCTCAACTTGCAGATAGCTGAAATATCTTCCATGATGTAGAACAGATGATCTATTTGGCATGATTTCTTAAACTTTAGCCCTGTTATTTGACATCAGTTGGGTTTTATCAAGGCACTGACAAGGACTCCTATTTGTTTCCAATTATAGATCTGGCCACATGTCCTTTCTTCGATCTCAAGTGGTTGATCCTCTGGTTGTTGTACTTCAAGATCAAGTCTGAACCGTTTTCAATACATCTTCGGTCTTACTGCAGATAGCACATGTCTCCCAACAACATCCTATAAACATACAGTTTATTACTTATTTTATTAGGTTTATTACCGTTATCCTTGATCTTGGTTTATCATACATTCACGAAGAACCTACACGATGGCTTTTTGTTAGGCCTGGGGCATTTTAATACGGCTTCAGCTGAGTCTTTCAAAAGGTTGTATCAACTTGAGAGCCCCTCTGTTCTTTGCAACCACCATTGGACAAGTATGCACTATGTAATTATTTCAAGTGTACGATTCCTTTCAGACTACATGTTTCAGTCTTTCATCAGTAAGCTGATGTGTCAAGAGTCTGAGCTAAGACTCTCAAAGTTTTACTGCAATTTTGAATCCTTTTTGAGTTTATATTCATTTTAAGTAGTTTAGGGCTGTATTCACTGTGGAATAATGTACTGCACGGCTATCGTAAGTCTGCATGGACAAGGAAAAAACACTCGGCCACGAGAGATATGCAATCACCCACTAAAATGGATCAATATGCGACTGCACGTTTGGGAGTTAAATACTGAGTAAATGGCTCATTGATGTATAGCTAGGGTAAATCAAACACAGCTCGGACGCTAATTCTTTGTGTCTGAAATTTCACAATGCTTATAGCTGGTTCGAATGAGCTACTTGTACAAGTACAAGTTGTGTAGAATTTCGTCTTTGTTTAGAATTTGAGGATCAGAAAAACTGAAGACTCATAGAGAATCCTATCCGCCATGTTAAACGTGGACGAAATTGGCAGTCTCTTCTCGATCAGTGTTCACAGGGTAACGAGGTAGAGGTGCACCAACAATGAAACCCAAACCTGCTGATGGGACCACCATTTAACGTCCACATCCGACGGCCCAGAGTCTAGTCTCTACTCCTTCTAGTCTTCAGGCACTTTCTCAAAGGCTGGGAGCGGTAGAGGACCTGCTGGGCTGTCAGTGCAGCAGCCAATTAGCTGTACGAGAGACCTAAAGCGGACGATACATGAATCTGACAACAGGAACAAAAATTTAAATCACCAAATAACCCCCTCAGCACCACTGTAAACATCTTTACTGAACTAGTGATTCTGAGTCCCCACAAAATTTTCAAAGTGGTTCCACAGCCTTCACACTGCATGGCAATGTTATATCAGTTATAACAGATACAGATTAATGCCCGCGAAGAGATGTATATTACTGCTGCAAATTCCGGGAAATTGGGAACTAAATCAAGTCAACGGTAATTCCTGCCTAATGCTCTCGTTATCATAAGTAATCCAGTCTCTGCCATTAAACATTGTTGCAATATTTTCACAATATTTCACAAAAAACGAAACATAACTTTGGTAAGCCCAATATCTTTTCCTCCCAATTCCTCAACCATCCAAATGGCTCGCACATAGACTTCCACTCAACGTACTGTACGTACTCGAATTGGAGAAAATAACTTGACTGAATAATGGGTAGATTTGGAGGGGCTTAATAGGGGGCAGGTTTGTGCCCCAATGTTCATAGGGGAATGGACTTAATGCCCGTTTATAGTGCTATTGAGCTTACAGTTTCTAGAGGCAATTTCGTTCGGTGTACAATCTGATTATACGATACGAAACATGGGGAAATTGAACCAGAACTGTGAACTCAAACTGTGAATATGATAGACATTGTACACTTATGTAAATGTCGATATCATATTATCCATCTTTTATGAATATCATAAACCACGGGTGTTATTTGCTTGGCAAGCTGAAATCCTGCAGGTGATGAAAGTTAACAATATATTTCACGTTTACAAGTTGATTACTGAAACGCATGATTCTTTGTGCGTTACCCTTTGAACTATATGCGACAGGTATCTCGTGTAATGATTCCCAAGTGTTGTCATACATAGCAAGGACTTGTAACAAAATGTACATTACTTTGCTGAACTAAATCCCAAAGATCAGGGACGGCTTTAGAATTAAGAGTGAATATTCACTCTACAGGAGTCAGAATGGCTCTTTTTTGGAGAGTTATTTTTTACTCATTAGTGAGATTGAACATTCAGTCTTAACTTTAGAGCCGTCCCTGATTTCCGTCTTTGGAATACATAGAGTAGGCTATGTATTACATATTTACAAATACCCACAAGTCTACAGAGTCGAACACTTAAACAGGAAAATTTCGGTGAGCTAATGCTCCCAACAGTAATTAATATAAGCAAAATTGGGTTACTTATTAGAAGTGATACAATTAAAACAATTGTATCCACGGAGTTGCGTATCTCATCGCCAACATATATTGATTTCAATAAAGGCTTATATAAAGGACCTGCACATAGAGATTTGTAATAGTTTACTGCAACCACATGTCACAGAGACCCAAAGGAGGAATAGAACACTTGCTGTTGTTTAGTTCCGGGCACTGCTCCTGTATTAGAGTAAAAAAGTCTTCAAACAAAAAATGGTTGTAAAGCAGCAGAACCGAACCTAAAATAGTAATATTGATATCTACTGTAAGGAATCAATCTTAAGCCTAGTCTGGTGCCACGACTTAGGTTCAAGTAACTAAAGCAATAACTGCTCAAAAGTATCTGTGCATATTACACCACACAACACAATTATAAAATTGGGTTATTCTTTATAGGTTTTTGTTAGGCTTAGTCCCCTATTTACTTGTGCATGACCAGGTTCTGATAAAATTATTGTTTTACTTAAAATAACGCTCTCATACTTGAATTGCCACGAATGTTCAAATACATTACCCATTAGGGCCAGTCGTACTAAAATTGTTTTGGCTAATGTTAAAAGGTTGTGTCTATTGACTCGGAGGCCGTCTCTATTTTTTTTACCAAAATGTCATCAAATTTCACCAATTCACTATATGGGTGATCTACTTTACCTTCATTATTATGCTCATATGAAGTTAAATTGCAAAATATTCGTATAATGCTCAGTTAGTCCTCAATATATGGTGGAAATACAACTTTTGAGGAAAAATGGGCATTCTCAAAAATTAGCACTAAGATTTCACTGGATTTATCATGACAGTAATACTATGTTGAACAATAAATTCTCATGTAACTCCTTACAAGGCTTTATGTTAATTGGTTTAATTGCTCTCAATACATGCTGTAAATACAATTTTTTTTTTCTCAAAATCAGTAAATTTCATCCTCTTTACTACTTTGAGTTTTACATTGTCAGCTAAGTTCTTGCAAAAATTGGCATAAAATTTTCAAGTACGTCTCAAGATATGCTGGAAATACAAATTTGGGGGCAAAATTGGCTTTTGTTTAAAAAAAAGCAGCAAATTTTACTCTCTTATTATAAAAGTGATAGACCTTGAATATTCAGGTCAGTTCTTGCAGAATTTTGCATTGAATGCTCAAATACTTGTTGATTTTTTTTAACATTAAATCATGATTTTAAAATGATTTCCTTCATCGAAATGATCCTGTGGTATTAACAAGTATAGATACTTTACAAGCCCCTAACAGTGCCAAATCAAGACACATGGTGAGGGTGGTGAACCCTCGCTCACTGTGTGAAAAGTTGTTAAAAAAAATGACATTTAGATGCAAAATATTGCATACTGCCCTTCAACTCTAAGACGGCTGTCCCGGCCCTGCTCAAGTTGCATTCTGCAGTTCAGACTTAGTTGCACTGTCATTTGGGGTTGGAAATTCAGTTACATGACAGACGATACAGAGGGATATCACAGACCTGAACAGATTAGATCATGTTAAATACATTAAAGACCGTAGTCGGGAAGTTGTAATTGAACGTTTGATGATAACACATTGACATTTTGTTTCCCCTGTGTTCCTTGATCTTTGAACGTGCGATCGATTTAATGGCCCTCGACCCCATCATAGTACCAACTAAGGTGATACAATGTGCTTTTTCAAAGCTTCCGGTTAAGTTAATGGGAGTGAACTGGAGAAATGAGCGAGTATTTCCAAGCATGCAGGAAGCGAAAGGACAAAGAAACCCCCGGTCAAACAATTTGAGGACAAAAACTGATGGATTGGTTTGACGGAATCTAAACATAAGTAGTTGTAAACAGGGAGACGGTGCCATCATTAAACTATTATTTAACAGATATTCGATAGGCCCAAGAGTCAGCGGATTATTTATATCCTGCATTTCACATCCGGGATGTTGCGCGCTTTATTTATATATTGCATCTCTATGATCAACTTTGCAACGTTTCTTTGAAAAAGGTCACGGTATGTAAAGGACAGGATGTTGCAATAATTCTTTCTTCACACTCCATCCAGGAGGCTGGTTCTTGCAATTTTTCCTTCACGTAA
The DNA here is from genome assembly GCA_009801055.1 of Stichopus horrens. NCBI lineage: Eukaryota > Metazoa > Echinodermata > Holothuroidea > Aspidochirotida > Stichopodidae > Stichopus > Stichopus horrens. The sequence continues at coordinate 12,511 of VJOZ01044999.1, read as the reverse complement.
TTCATGCAGAGAATGCACGTTGTGACAATTTCTTCACACAACGCATACCAGAGTCTGGGTATGACCGTTCCTTTCAATAATGCATGCCGGAGGGTGGATTTTTCAATCTCTCCTTTACATACTACCTCAAAGTGTCTGGATGTTGATACATTCTCTAAAGTTGCATAAATTCCATACGATGGCCTGGATGTTGTAACCTTTACCTTCTACACTGCATGCTAGAATATGTTCCCTACCTACGTATTACTGCATGTACCATCAGATTTGAAGTTCTAACCTACCTTTGCTGTACTGCATGCAAGGGCATGGATGCTGTAACATATTGTTCTGTACAACCAGGGAGGTGCTAGCACCTCCCTGGTACATTATACCAACCCCTGGGTATTACAATCTTTCCTTTATGTACTGCTTGCTATCAGTTTGGACATCGTGACCTTTTCTTGACTTGGTACCAGCGCATGAATGCTGTAACCTTTTGTTTAAACGCTGCATACTAGAACCTTGTTACTGCAGCATTTCTCGAAGTACTTGAGTGCATGTGCGCGGTAAACTCCAGGTAATCTGAGGCAACGGACCTTGTAATACCCACCGTCTGAGCTCAAATCCCCACAAGATAAGTTCATACTCCGGAAGTAATTCAACTAATTTGTTTGGAAGTACAATGGAAACGTATAATTGGCTGAATACGTACGTGCAAATCATATCAACCCATTTGACGAAGAGACAAACGGATAAACATGAACCAAACCTACTCGCAAAATGGTAAGTAGCAACATTGCTACAAATAGGCCTACTATATATTGGTGTGAATGGAGTCTCTACCGTTGAAACTTTAGAACCGAAAATGTAATCAACAAATTTGTAAACTATATAATGGTCACCACATGAGAGTCGTCAAAAGCATAGTTACAATCTGGCATCCCATAAGATTAGTTTACACGTTAACAATTTTATCCGCATAACATGTGCAAGATTATTCCATTTCTGCTAAAACTAAATTACCAATATGTTAATAAGGACTTATCATGAAGAATAATCGCAAAATTATCGTAAATAAAAACGAAAACTGCATCCTTTTAAATGGAGAAGACATGAAACACTGAATCCCCATCAATATTCCGGTAATGATCATACCTAAAAAGGTTCCACACTGCAGCTGCATGACCTAAAAAGGTTTCTCTGTTGTTTTTCTGTTCTTTATATATCATGGTTACACTTTTTTATCACGAAATCATCCAACATCTGTCACGTGCCGTGAAATTGGAATTTCATCCTTCAGTGAGCATAATTTAAAGGAAAATACACATAACCATTAAACATTTGTAATAACATTTATAGAAATCACTTATTCGTTTTGTTTTTTAACCTGAAAGGGGGGAGGAGAAAAAGTTACATCTTGCCCTCACATTTCCTTAAAACTGAAGAAACACCGAGACTGATCATAAAACGTCATACATTTTACGGTGCATTACCACAGTTCCGGATTTGTTTAAGTAGCATTCCGGTACCAACATATGCTGGTTTTGTTATCAAGTCCCTTTTCCATTGAGATTTTCAAAAGACACGGTATGTATTTCACTTTCTTATGTATGGCAGACTTGATGTAGTTCACTTTTTGGCAACCAGGGAACGTGTGGGGAGATTGACAACGCTTCGAACTATGAGAGTATGTCCGTATGACGTATTCGTGGGAGGATGTAGACAGAAAGCTTAGTCTGCCAAAATAAAATAAAAAAGAAATTAATAGAGCTTTTCGAGTGACAAAATGAGTTTTTTTAACCTATTAACTGAGTGGTGATTTCATGATCTCCAGGCTGGTAATTATTCCGTAGAAAGTAGGGAAGCATTATTCAAAATTTTAATTACATTGACTTAGACAAGAGGGAAGGGTATTTTCCTTAAATATCCTGAAAATAACAGAATAAGTCTTTGGAATTAACCGAGGACTTATCAAAGATATTTAGATATCTTGTCAAGGAATTTTCCCGCCTGTGGTAGTGGCAGTGTCCTGCGTCGTCGGTCCCTGTAAATGTATTATAGTTTGCTCACCCTATCTTGTTTATGTGCATCGGCGCTCTTAAGGGCGATGAACGCACGTGTGTTATTCACACGTTCGTCTGCAATCTTATACAAAACAATTGTGCGTACTTTCTTATATCGCACACGAACATTGTTGACACGTTGTGAATCGTGTTCAATTACCCTGTATCGGGTTCATTTTCAATGAAAATGGGGTAATTTACCCACCACAATTTCCTTACGTCTTTGTCTTTTTCATTCGAATGGTCACCGTTAATCAACTTTGGACCACATACGTTAACCGAAGGATAATGCACTCTCGGGGGTTAATGCTATCGCAGGTTCCAATCGGTGTGCGCGCCCTAGTGCACCCGCGTGCATTAGACCCCGATCGTGTGTTAATCCTTTGACTAATGCACGGTCCAACGTTGATTAACCTTTCATTAACCTTTTACCGTAACTGTTGAAGAAAAAGTCTTGCCTCAGTCACAGATTAACTCCTGCTTGGATGATAATTTTTAAATCTAAACACGCGCGAGTTCCTATCCAGTGGATCCCCTTGCACTTTGGAGTTATATCACTTATGAGGACATCGATTGTAGCCTACCTACATGTTTAGACTTAAATGAAAGAAAAAAGGCACCCTTGAATCTTGAAAAAGCAGATGTTAAGAAATTACCCACGGGCCTAACACTGCAGCACGTCTGTTCTCGTCACTTAGTATGCATGGTTCACCAGATGGCACGATATTTAGCTAAAGTCGTGTCGAAACTGCTCCCCGTTGACATGATTTTACACCAACTCAAATACCACTACGTGTAGTAGTCTCCGCAGCTGTGTGGAATTATTTAACTCAACTTTGAAAGTATTTGGTATCAACGGGATGGCAACAAAGTTTGTAATGCGTATGCGATTCGCTGAAAAGTGCATTACACCCGGCATCGGGGAGTGTTGCACACAGCATTAATGTTAGACTGACACAAACTATCCTGTAAAATACATTACCCAGTGGGCAAGTTATTGCAGGTCGTGCAGGCCTGTAAGGTGGGTCTAAGATGGACCTAGCTAATTATGTACCCGACAGTTCACACAAGGGCGACAGTAAGTGTGACATGGGAAGCAATGTTGAGGACAACAGTTGTCTTTTAACCTTACACGGAAAAGCCACAACGCCAAGTACGCCCCTCCCCCCCCCCCATCCCGGGTCATGGGTGTAACATATTGAAAGTCGTAATGAGTGGTAAATAAAAAGAAAAGAAAAGAGAAAAGACACGACTATTTACATGAAAAGGAGGCATATATAAAATGTGAAAAAATGCACACAACAACAAAAAATGAAAATATAGGGGACTGAGAGATAGAAACATTTCCATACGAATTTAATACAAGTCCGCAAAGAAAGAACGTCCTCGTTATTTGGTCCCATGTTTCTTTAACTTTAACTTGACAGAAGAGAGAAGAAGCAGCTTCCTTTCACTTTTGCCCAAAATCTTTGGCTGGGACTAGAGAAGAGATAGATAAGTAGCAATTTGTTTCATGTTTGTTTTTGTTTTTTCTTTCGGCTTCTGAGATAGTTATATCGTCTATCACAGAAAAACGATATTTTTTTTTAGATTTAATGTGAGGGAAGTTTAATGTAGTGAGACGAATTTCTGAGAACGTGAAGTGAAGTAGATGCTGATGGATTTGAGGCGCCTGCTGCTCTGAAGAATTGTCAGTCAATCTGATAGGCCTAGACCTATGTAACAAAAAGGATAGGCGGTAAAGAGCTTTTAGGTACCGTGATGATAACCTGGGAATTCATACGTTGATTAACGGGGAACGGGGAACCGGTATGGGTTTAAAATTACAGCCTTTCGGAGAGTGGAAGTTTCGGGGGATTGGATCTGGATCATTGGACTCACGGTTTAAAATTCAGCAATGAGAGTCTTTTTTTTTACGTCGATTAGAAGTAAGGCGCAATAGTCATGTGCTTAGTCGTATCAGTATAGTGAGCACCCTTTTCCGGACTGCCAACATTAGTAAGGTGATAGCTGCTTGGCAGATTTGATGATATGATGCTGGTCACATGAACAGGCATTGACATTCCTGAGTCAGCCATCACAACCATTTCTTTCTTCTTCTTCTTTTTTTTCGAGAACACTAAATAGCCTCAAACTAATATGATCAGTTTATATCCAACCATCTACTTTTAAACATCCTGATAATGAAGCTATTATGGACACATTTCAGTTTATCACTTCGCCATTTATTTTTTTTTTTGACTCCCGTAGATTTCAAGTGTGCTTCGAGAGTTTAACCTATTCTACTGTAGATTATGCTTATATGGATCTATCTTGACCTACTGTCTTGAGTGGATTTCAGGTAGTGAAAGCTATCGACTCCAAATAACTCTTTGAAATGAAAACAAATTTATCTTACATTTTACCTGATCATGGATCCCACTTGCAACATAAACCTTGAGGTGGGGCCGGGGGGGAAGCCCTGCAAATATTGTCCTCGTCTCACTTTCCTGCTGCAACTCTGCTATTCACCAAAATGATTCTAATTATTACCAGAAAGTAGTGCGATATCCAATAAAAAAAATACTGAAGTCAGTTATATCTTGACGAACTATGCAAACCATAGGCTTTCACGAAAGCCTATAAACGCAAAAGCTACCCTTAAGGCATTCCGCAGGTCTCTGTAAAGGGATTACAAATTGTGTACCTGATACTACTTGCCTGAACAAATCCAAATTCAAAAAGCCCAACATCAACAGTTGTTACACAGACAATGATTTGTTCGTGCCGTGATATATTCACATTAGGTTTTGCTAGAATAGGTTTGCATTGAAAGTTTGTGTTATTATATTTGATATAGTCGAACCATATACAGTATACGTGAAAATTGACGCCTTGTGCTAGGCTTTGACCCTTTATTTTGAGGGCCTAATTTTGAACCAGATGAAATTCTTATTCAGAGCGTATTCAGAATGTGCCTGCGAAAATATTGAAAAGGGTGTATCGTTGAACGCTGCAGTATTTTGTCTGTCTATTTTGTTTAAAGTGGACTTGACTTCATTAGCTACGGTTATACGGTCACTTTCATATCCTGTTCGTAATTGATAAGTCTTTTTTTTTTTAGTGTGATAAATACTTCTCATGAAGAATTTTATAGCTCCCAGAGAGGGTTTATAGCTATGCAATAAATAAATTCACTGGTCAAGTCTATGATCGAATAGTCCTATTATGCAACAGGCTGTAACAACTACTGGCTGTTTAATTTTAAACGATTTAAATAATATAAGTGAAACAGACAGCTTTATAGAAACACCGCTGGCTTCTTTGTTTTATAACCGCAATTACTTGCCTGGATTTGTTTCTCTTTTAACGATTCATCATCCCGAGGGTGTGTAATAATAAAGACTTGGAGCAAGTTTAATGCCAATTTAATGAACATGAAAATAAAATATTAGTTGCACTCAGAAATATACATCATTTAACCTTTAATTGTATGTATTCATTAATAATTCACAAGTAAAGACATCTCCGAACAAACTAGTAATATATTCAGAAAGTAAGTATCATATTACTTTGATATATCGATGTTGTTCTCAGCAGATATTGCAAAGCATATATTGATAATACAGTACGGGGCCCTGCATTTTAAACTCTGAGACTACCTTATGATAAATTATGGCAATTCTGTATAAACAGACGGGGTTTATTTGAATAGGCTCGTCAACAAATTTGTGTATACGTTATCTGAAAGTTTTATTACAACCAATTCTTCAAAGGGGGCACAACTAAACCCTCCAGAGATGACCTCTCTGTATTTCATGAATCATGTGTGATCTCATTTTCATCAACACGAGCAGGTGATGGTATGGTTCTGTTACATCAACAACTCAGTAATCTCTATTATTAAGAATTACTTGTAGGGGAGAGACCCCATCAAATAAATTTACACACTGCAACTGGACAAGCGTTCTCATACGGCAGTGCACAGTGTTTAGGTCATGCAGCGAGCATACCACTCAATTATTAATGAAAAAGAACTTCCTAATTTTTAACATAAACTAGAAAATGTTCCAACGTATGTTGGTTTTTCCTTTGTGCTATATTAATCACTTATTCGTTTCGATGCACTGTATTTTTATTTTCCTTTGACTTACAAGGTCGTCAATGACGTCATAAAAAGGACGTCGTTTTGAGTTTAGACAGGAATAAGGTTCGTTCTTATAGTATTATCACTCCCTATATTCTTGTGAACATTGATTTTGAGGTTATAAGAGTGTTCTATACAAACCTGGGCGTATAATGATGCTAAGTTGATGGTGGAAAAAAACAGCCCGTTACTCGTTACAACTCGTTACAACAAAATGCAAAATGATTCCCTCCATCCATTTCCCTCTGACACTATCCTTCAAAAAATCCACCATGGCTTCTTTGGTTACGCTACTAAAGACAACACCCAATTTTATGATATGAGGCTGTTTTTTCTTTCGTCATCTTTCTGTTCATCCATGTCAGAACAGACGATGTTATTTATAATAAGTAATTTGTCCACAAAAGAGTTTCAAAAACTCCAGATTACTATCCATCATTCAAATTAGCTCAGAATTATGCACCGATATGTCTGAATTTATTCAACGTTATCTTCACTTGACACAGTGAATAAAAATAATTCGTTATGCTGATAAGTATATCTAAATTAATTGAGAAGAGCCTGTATATCTAATTTAAAACAACTACCATTTTACGTCAATGACGGTATACTTGCATGCAGATGCGTGTATATGACGTCACAATCGATTAGTAACGCCAAGATGGGCTAATGCTAAAGGTTATGTTCTGTCGCCGATACTGAGACAATAATATTGAATTTAAAGTTAATTATAAACCAAAACTATAAACGAAGAAGGAGATATCATGTCAAAGGAGATATTTTCAATGTAATTTTAGTTTTTACTCATTTATAGTTGTCTGTTGCTTGGTGAAAGTCAATATTAATAATGTAGTTTTAATGTATTCGACATCGCGGTCAGTGTTGTGGTGGTTGACGGCACTTTTAACCACAACGGTATAGCTGCATATTGTATACCTTGTATTAAAAAAGTAAGTGACACACTTTCATGTTGGATTTAAAATAGTACAGTGACTTTAATATTGTTAAGATGTTGCTTGGAATTTGAGTTACAGGAAGATACATTTCTGGTTTCTATAAATACAGGGGGGTTGATTTTGTATTTGGAATTACTATGTACAAAGATTTTAACTGAACAACTGAACAATATGTTTACGTGATGCTTAATTGCCATATCATCACAGCAAACGGTATAGATTGCATATTGTGTAAACACTTTGATCATTTACTGTGTTCATGTACTACGTTTTCTTGTCTGAACTTTACTGTCAGTGTGATCATCCCGCGGTATCCTTGCGCACTAAGCCTCATAACCAGGTTTCTACAGGTTCCACAGATCAGAAGTAACGGAAAACCTGAAGCACTTTCAGTGATTGTACGAAATAACACCAGTCGAAACATGGCAAGGATGGTTGCGCAGTAATGACTGCGCCTTAACACTTGATATAGAAGGCAAGTTCTTTCGTAAACGAATCACGTTTCTAGATATACGAGAGAACATTAAACGAGGCCGGAACGAGCTTTATGCCTTCACTGTGATCCCGGATCTCAAAGGCAACACCCCCCCNNGTAGTGTGTCTGCTACAACTCTACTCTTTGATATTTGAAAATACAACGTACACTTTTACATAGAATATATCTAAATGACAGGTTTATGCTTATTAACATCTAGAAGTCAACATATCCCTCTAGTGGCGTTATACAAAATGCGTGTGGTTCATCTTAAAGTGGAATAGTCTGAAGTAATTGTCTTAGGTAATAGCAACTCTTTATTTTATCTGTATTTGTATAATTATGCATGTGTGCATAGTTTAATGTACATGATGTTCTTCACGTTTTGTGATAGCGAATGAATGACATAACAACCAAACGTGCCCAAACTTTTTCATCTTCTGCTTCAGCGCTTCAGACTTTCCAACATTTACGAAATGTCAACAGAAACAAGTAAAACATTATGCAAAAAAAGTTTGGTTTTTATTTCTTTCGTAGTTATGGAGTGCATATCTAGAAGAGCATTTTGGTACATGATTAGTGGAGACATCTTTGTTCTTTGCAATGACTGAAACATTTGCTCTCAACATTTGACTTTGACAAGCTTACCACGAACTGAAAAAGGAAATTAAACCTCTTTCGCATTTTATAAACTCCACGGTAATAAGAAGCATGCATGGGTCGTTGAAATCTTCTTCTGTGATTCTCAAAACAGCTCATTTACATTTCTGCGTAGTTACCATGAGCCTTCTCAAGTATCAATCATTAATCAGCAAAATGTCAGGTTTCGTTTCTTTTCTAAAATGTCACATTTTAGTCTGAATTACAGGGAATTTTTTCTCCTTTCAAGGAATGGCCTGTTCTTCATAATTTATTCGTACTATTAACCGTTATCAATACATTTGATTTGCTATTTAAATCTAATGGCTTGTTAATTGATACAGGTAACTATCATAATGCACAGTTCACATCAATATATGTTTACTTTACTGCCGAACATTAATGTATTAACAGTGCAATCATTACAAAGAATTGAGAGAAGAATTAAATGTAAATAATTAAATAGAGAGACGATAAAAGTTATTTCCCATCTGATCGTAAAGATCATAAATAATTTTGTTCGTTGAAATCTTGTCCCTACTCGTAACTGTTCGGACCTATTTTGAACAGGTAAAAAGGGCTACCTTCACAGTTTCTTTGCAAGTGATTCCCAAAGGTTAACAGCAGATAGCGTCAAGCTATTTCCACCCACCCTGTTGTGCCCCGCCAGAGAATTAAGCTACCGATTCCTGTCCAAAAGGACCCACAGAAATTATAAATTAAGCAGTAAGTAAATACAAAAATGTATCAAAACGTGAAGAGATATCAGACTGCCAAATATCTTGAGATGGCAGCCTCTATATTATCTACGTCACATCACAGTGGATACAGTATATCGATAAGACGACATAATGAAGAAACGATATATCGATAGCACAATATATGATTATTAAAAGATGTTCTTTTCAGTTTGATTGATTGATTCTGTTGACCGCATGCATATGTGAATATAAGTATTAATATATTGAATTATTACTTTTAAAGTTGTATACACAAACTATTTACAACATCACAATAAATAGACAAATCTAACTTGGGTATGTTAATGCTATTGTTTCAATACACTAAATAAACTCATAACGGAAATAGCTCTCAGAAAGTTCATATCTGTTCGAAATCAACTTTTTAGTCAGTTTCTTGCATAGTATTTAATTTTCGTATAAAAGAATGTCGGCACCTACACCTTCTATGCTATACGTCCGTCACAATATGACAGGAAGGACAAGTATACACAAAAGCCATGACATGTTTGCAGTATACCTTTCTCATCTAAAAGTCTCATCAAGTTAAGCAATAAGACAAAATAAAACATGTTGCTCGCGTTAATGCGTTTATATTTTCTTTGTTATTTAATTCACGATGACGTAACGCGTTGTTTTCTTTGTTTTTTATTTTGTGAGAGTGAATTGGTGAGAAGGTGATTAATATCTGGTTTCTTCTTGTTGATATTTTTATATGATTTCCTTTAACTAACAATGCCAGCGCAGATAGACAGATGACAGTTTCTATGTGCCTCCTACTCTAAATGACTTCTTTGTTGGTGCTTTCCGACAAATATAGAAACTTTGCATTATTTATGTAAATGAAAAAAAAACATGATTTCTAATTTACGAAATTTCGTATTATGCATACGGTTTCCTGCTATCAAACACTTAAGCACTCACGAAGAACTATTGCTCGAAACATTTGCATAAAAATCTATACATATATTAAAATTCATATACTGCGAGTGTTGATAAAAAGAAAGTCTAAGCAAAAAAGATCATCCGGTGTGGATGAGTCATCGTGTATTCGATTAATAATCATATCCGTTCCTTGAAACATAGGGCCGCGTTTTGATGCAAAAGCATATATTGTTGTTACACTCATTATGCGTAATCAGATCAAGTGTTGCAGGAAAAGAAAAATTTTGAAAGTCCTTGAGAATGACAAGAGTCCGACACTACTATACTTCTACGTCGGAAATGGAGGTAGAGCTATGCCTTCATTTGTACAATGATACTTGATCCAACCAACCAATTCCTCTGCCTCGTAGAGTCTCCACCCTTGAGAATAAATAACTTTTTGAGTTCAAAAAACGTGTACAGTGTGTGTGTTTTCACTATAGCGGTGTGGCCGTTTCTTTCATGTAGTCAAATATATTCTTAGAAATTATAGTAGCTGGTTCTCTTCAGCCATTACAGTCATGCATAATGAAAAGGGTGAGCCTTTGAATCAGCTGGACACATGCCGGCCTCAGCAAAGCAAGATTTGGTGATAGGTACACGCTCATCGTGTAATGTCTTTCCGTTCAAGGCAGCTGTTGTGTAAAAAGTGTGTAGATAGTAAGGGGACAGGGGGTAACCTGATACCTTAAATGTAGAAAGGAATTCGTAATGCACGATTTCACTGGTACCGCGGGCCTTGCAATCGTATTACACTATACAAAATCTGCTTGTTTACACACTAAATATGCCCTTAGATTTTACAAAATCAAAGTCTGACCTTACTTTCCTAAAGTTCAACATCGAACACACAGATGAGTCAAAGAATTCTGCCTTCCGTTCCTGTTTTCCTGCCATCATCCTTTATATTTTCCATGAGATGTCATTGGTATATCTATTGATATGTTGGTGAAGGAATATTGTGTCTACCTAATGTATAGAAGGGTGTGCATTATCTACCAAGCTGCAAAATTACACAGATCAAGGAGTAATTACAGCAAGCAAATTGACGATGAATTTCCTTATCATTAGATCCTTCTTCATCTCACAGTATGCATCCCCCTGATCAGCTATATATATACTATACCGGTGACGGATCACCACATATTATCATGCGAACGGTGTAACTTGCACATAAAATTTTTGTGTTATTGCAATTTGAAATGGAACAAAGAAAAATGAAGTTACAAAGTATAGGGCATCTTCAAATCACGTCAATGTTTGGAATATTATCTGCAATACGGCATATTTGCACAAATGATAACATCTTTACTTATTGAAAGCTGAATTGACTGATTAAAATCCATAAAAAGATGGCTGCCTTGTTGAGTGAAAAACGCAAAATACGATCGACTTTTACGTCCATACAGGTGACAGTCTTTGTAGTGAAAGGAAAGAAGAATGCTTTTTAACCTCCTGACTACGGTATTCAAATCAGGCACGATCGACTTAGTCAACTTCCTCAATCCATTTCCGTGGTCATAGAACTGGCAAAAATGATACATTGTTAAAGCTATCGAGTACATCGAGACTGATATAGTAATCCTAAAGCCCATATGGAGATCCAATTTTAATGGTTAAAACCTAATGAATCTCAGAGGTTGAATCGCAACAATTTCGGCAGTGAAGTAAGTACAGACATAGGTACTTGCAATTTACCAAGTGTTATCATGTGTTGAATCTCAATGGTTTAGTTGCATTTTTAAGGGGCTCCTGCTAATCAATTTAATGGAAAAATTATTAAAAGATAATACCATCGATCTTCCATTAAACATATAGCTGGGTGCAATTTTCTCAATGTCACTGACGGGGTTCCACTCAAAACTTTTTTATCAATAAATTTCCTTTCCATTACAATTGAAACCTGATAGCATATTTAATGTACGTGGAACGATTGTAAAATGCACTTGCAATTGCCACAAGATTGGACAGATGGTCGCACCAATGCATCTTGGGGTTTATTTTCCTCGTTAAGCTTCTTACGCGCGATTACTTTACCGTTGTCGTAAGTGAGGACGCACGGATCTGTTATTTTTCAAGACAGCTCCTGGATGGATGGTTGTTTTATATCTCCATCTTAAAGATGCATATCGTTTTCGCCATGAGTATCCAACGGTACTTTAAAGCTTGGGAACTTAATGGTTATTTTTTGTTTGGTACGCTTTGAGTTATCTCTCGATTTTTAAGCATCCAACGAACGTTATCGCCGAGTTGTGATTATTACTACTTGATGGTATGAAACTTGCTCAGTCACCTGAATTCTTTCATTGCCTGCTGAGAATAGTCGATAAGTCTCTCCCTCCAGTTCTCTCCCATCCTCATCCTCTCACGCCCAATCTACCTCTCGTCCTTCATTTACAATTTAAAATGTTGGTCGTTGTTTATAATGGAACTTATCACTCTGAACAATGGTCAGTACATTCAATATGTACTGTAATGTGTACTAAATGTATTTCACTTAGTTAAAAGTTTGGCAGGTGGGAAGATTCTCAATTACCTAGCAAGCTAATCGTACCCTAAACCTTCGACATGAGAGTAAAGATTAAAATGATTTCATGCCACGATGTAAT
>VJOZ01044987.1:3656-15179 GCA_009801055.1 Stichopus horrens | reverse complement strand
GTGGTCGGCAATTGTGAGTGCTGGCTAGAGCCGACCACTGCCGACCACCATAGCTACATCCTTGCTGCAGATGTATGTTCTTATTTGGCTGCAACAAATTGGAGAAAAAAATTGCAACATAAATGTGTTAAATTTCCCACATGCAATACAGGAGGCTCCATGACAGTGCAATTAGGTGTTGTCCTTTTCCATCAAGTATTTCTCTTGAAAACTGTCGAATGTGAAAATCGAAATCCATCATGTTTGAAGACATTGAGTGTCCAAATCAAGATTTTTTTATCCCCAAAGTTGTACCCTCCTAAACAATGTGTAGTACGAAAAAAAGTAGAATATGAACTAGTGACTGTAGTGACTGTAGATATAAGTTTGTGCTCAATAACTACCAACTTCTTTTGAATCATTGATCACATGATACCAACTTTCTAATGCCATGAATATTTTAGTCCATTCTGGAGACTGTATGTTGGGGAGACCTTTTCCAAGTAATTCTCAACTGCTTTAAAGTTATTTTTCAAAGTTTCTGTTCATCCATCCAGCAGCCATAGGCATGGACAGCAGTGATACGCACGGACCATGTCTGGTATACCAAGCCCCCAGTTTTGAATACTGAACATGGTCAACGATGGTTTATAGCAGTTGCAATATTGCACATGCTTTAATTGCCGCTCTTTTTAAATTGATATCCGCACTTCCTTGTGGTTGTACCAACTTTGAGTGTACGGATAAATCGTTACAAAATTATTCACACAAACCTGTTTGGGTGAATAGCCAGAGTCTATGGTATTCTGAAATGTTGTTTTGGAAGGTTCAAATATTGACATTAGTCAGATACGGTATGCAAAAACTTGTAAATTAAGTGTGCTGAACTTTGTCATGTTGCAATTGTCAATTGAGAATTAGTTCCTACAATTTAGGTTCATTGACGTCAGTGACACTTTTCGAAGTATCAGTGTAAGCATGCTTAACAATTTCAACTTATGGGTTTTTCATCAAAGTAGGATGTACTGTTTGAAGAGAAAAACAAAGCTATTGTTGTTACTCATCCATCAATCTTTTCCATTTGCTACCAGTCTGGGAAGTAAGACCTACACCAGTTTTCTTTCATGGGAAATTTCACCGATCTGAGTAGGCTACTAATTTCGATAGTTTTTTAGTGGAGCTGAGTGCTGTGGTGAAGGTGCGACATTTCCATGTAGATGTTACCACAATTACACTTGATCCTGTGCCAAAACATTCCTTTTAAAAATTTGGCTATTATAATTACTGTAGGTATTAAACAGCTTTTTACAATTGTAAGAAGCAAAACCCCACAGCCCTTTGGTAAAATACAGTAACAGGTAGGAATAACAACATAATCCTGCTTTAACTTATACAAAACATTACAGTCCAAAAATTTCATGACAGGAGGGAATTATGTTTGATAGGATGAGATATATTTAGAGATTCAAAGGAGGTAAAGGAGGAATTTGCCTCCCCCTTTCTAGGAGAATGGGGGATATATTCACCCTTTTCATTTTCATAAAAATGTAAATATTCAATTACCTTGGTTTGTTTCTAGGTAAGTAAAGGTCCCTTAATTTGCAGCAACAGTTGGACTTACATAAATGGCCTCTAAACCCCTTCAGATTGTGCCTTATGTGGACCTTGAAGCAAAGTTTTACCACTTGTGGACAGTGTCGATTTTGAATCAAGTCTTAGCATTCATAGGCTAAATACAACACCTTCAATGAGTTTTTGCATAATCTCTGAGGATGGAAATTAATTTCACTGTTGTGCTGGAATTTTTGTTGATTTTGTGCAATCAAGATATCACTTGTTTTAATATTGTTGCCTTTAAGCATCATAGGTCAAGAGGGTAGGATTCAGGATTTTCCAGCACACATTTATAGTAATTATCCTGTCATTTAATGTAGAAGCTGCTGTGATCAATGTTGTTGACAAAGTTAACTAGTGATGTTATTTTATTCAAGCTGGTACATTCATTGGAAGTATATCGTATTTTGCAAAGAAATGTCATCGCACAAACAACACACTAATGTTTACTTCATCATGTAGTGTGATGTGCAGCACTTGGTGTTTTGGCACAGGGCCAAGAAGTAGGGACATGTTCACAACAAGTTTGCTGCAGGAAGTGGTTAACGATAGCTGACATACTAAACTAATATCAGACTACATAAGTTCTCCTACTCAAGTTCCATAGTGATTTGTACAGACTTTTTCCTGTTTCCTCAAGTCAATGATGTTCTATAAGTGCAGTTATGACTGTAATTGTTGTTTAGTGAGGTTGACTGCATTTAGCAGGGAAGCACTTCCTTGCATTTAGTAAATCACCTATGGTATGGCTCACTGACAGTCAATGGACAATAGCTATTGTTACCAATAATGTCAAGTAAAAGCTGCATTGCTCAATGTATATCATTTGTAGTGCAACAGTACAAGAACAGTAATAACAAACAGTTATTTTCAATATTTTTGTAGGTCACAAATCACAAGGTTAGTAAAGGGAGTGCAAGTACAGGATTTTTCCTGGCCAGCACATGTAAAAGCATGTGCAATACTTTACATGTATGCTGCACTTGTAAACTTTTTACTGTTTGTACACTGCAGTATTAAAAAGTTTCGAGTCTTGGGGTATTGCGCTCCCTACCACAGGTCATTCTCATCCTATGGCTCGGAACACCCTGTCACAGGTGAGGGCAAAAAACGTGTGAGAATACTGTAGGTGTGGTTGTGCATGTGTTTTAAATAGAAATTTGCATCCATGCTGCCTCCAAGACTGCTATGCTGATAAAAAGTGTCAAATATAGGTGCTGGACAGTAGCTGGCCCATGTTCTGAACTTGTCTCTTCCACTAAAGTTTAAGGTCAAAGGTCAGGGGTCAAGGTCAGTTTAGTGAAAATTGTGTTTTTGCTTTATTGCTAAATCCAAATTGGCTATTTTTATGGAAGCTTTAAATATATCACTGTTATATAAGAATTTATCTAAAAATCATGCTTGTACGTTGAAGTCATAGGTCAAGACCACCTCTTGTCAAAGGTCAAATTTGAAAGCTAAGAGGTGTGCGACTGGTATTTCTCTTAGACTGCAGTGCTGATGACAGCAAAAGTAGAAAGGTGCCTATGGCATGAATTGTCTCCCATCCGAATTTGAGGTCAAATGTCAAAGGTAAAATTAGTGATTATCTTATTTTTGTATTTCTTAATCTAAGGTGGCTGTTTTCTCGAAACCTTCAGGTATAACTGCTTTACAATTTTTTATCTATAAATTATGTGTATATGTGTTTTGAGGTCAAAGGTCAAATCTGACACAGGAATGGTAATGTCCACGACCCCAACACGACCACATTCTGTGTCGAAATACGTAAAAAGTCAAAGGTGGTTGGTAGGTGACCCATGGTCTGAAGTTGTAGCTCCTGTGAAATTTTTAAGTTAAGGAATTGTATGACTCACTTTACGACTCTAATTATCCTCAGTAACATGGTATATTCTGTAACTCCTGCATATAAACCTTCCCTCAGCTCAAACTTGTTCAAAAACTAAAGAAAACAAGAAGATCTCTGAAAGTAACTGAGATGTTTGAAATTGATCCATCATTGCTTTCCAAAGCACTCACATTTCCAAAGAACTTTGTGATATCAGGAGTGGATCTTCATGTGCAAAGGGCCAAGCTGCTGTATATCTTTCTTGTATATATTTATATGCATGTTGTTTGTTGTCACATGTTACAATTGTAAAGTCCGTGGGAAAAGATCAATGTAGCAAGGATAAAGTGACAGCCAGTAGGAGAGACTGGTGCTAAAATGTGGAGAAGATACCAAAGAAGTAAAATAATACTGTTCATGAGAAGGAGTTATGGCCGAAGTAGGTGCAAGTTGACTTAAGGTTTGTGTGCACTATCAACATTTTAGGATACATGTTGCCGACACATGTTGCCGACACATCTATCCTTGTATACACTAGACACATGTTGTGGACACATTTTGCAACACACTGGGCAACATGTGTCATGCACCACAAACTTTTCCAGTTATAAAACACCTTTTGTTGTCCTAATGGATGGAATTGCATGGAGAATGGTAACCACCATGACCATATTGCCACAGTCATAAACAACACCAGACTTTGGTCATTTTTCAAAAAGACTGTGTATTCAGATGAAAAAGGCTATAATATACCCTCTATGACATGAGCTGAGTACACTGTGTGTAGGCTTGATATGTAGCATAGTACTGCATGCTATTCTCTACAGAGTGAAATCCAACACCAAACAGCGGGTTTTTTCTTATCCCCTACTGATGCCATTTTACAAACTTTCACAAAAGTGTGACTGCAAGTTGGCCCCAACTTCTGAAAAGGACGTTTCACATAAATTACGCTTTTGTATGCAGTGTGACGTACTATAAATTCAACATATGCAACCATGTTTCGGCATGTTACACACATGACCTCATAGAAAGTTCTACAGTATTACAAAATGCACGGATAGGCAATGCGCTGGTCTGAGGAATAAAGAAACTCTAGTGATTACTTTGATGGATGCTCAGTTTCTGTCTGGGAATACTTTGATATGCATATCACTTCTACACATGAAAAAACAATAAAGATCATTGCCCACTTGCGCATCCTTAACATTCGTGACCATGTGTGCCTACATCTAATCTGTGTATGGTGTGATAACAGTGATGGGTGAAAAGCGCGAATGGTGATTGAAAATGATGATGTTGAATCATGCAACTCCATGGATTGCCTTCAATTGTCATGCATGTCAGGCTCATGAAGTTTAATAACAAAACAGTTTACGTGCATTGCTGCATGGCATAATGTTTTGGACATCCAGTCATGTTAATACATTATGTTTTCATGTGCAGCTCCAAAAAGAAATTTCGCGAGACTCATCCACTTGTTTCATGTTAGTTGAAAGTTGAATACAGTTGATGTAAATGTAGCTATTTATACTCATGAAGCATACTTCGCTCTTGATAGAAATTAATACTACATAATGCTTGTTGCTAAAGTGTACTAAAAAGTTTTTGACTATGGGAACACACTGGTATTTTTTTGTCGTATTTGTTGCATATCCTACAACAAAAGTACATGTAAAGGTTGTTTCATAAATTCTTGTCTTCAGTTCAAATGGGATCAGTATCTGTGTGATCAAATGTTGATTAGAACAAAAGAAATTCTCAGAATACAGGATGTCTTGTCAAGATCTTGATCATGGATGGTCAAAGTATGATCTTGAAACCTGCAGTGTTCTATAGTCTTCAAGATATCCCTTCCGGAAATATTTCGTCTGATTAGAGTACGAAATAGCTATGAAAGTAGTAAGAATAAATCATAGTTACAGCAGGAATGGACTTTCATACCCATTTCTGACTGAATTCATACTCTGTCTTGATCAATTTCTGATCTGAAACTAATCAGATATAGACAGGAAATTTCCTGACTACACCCATACTCAGTTCTGATCTAATTTGATCTAATTTCCTGATTAAGGAGCTGAAATCCTGACTTAAAAGCATGAAAGGAGTCTGGAAATGTGTCAATTTCGGACCTAATTTTCCTGACCTGAAAATCCTGATCTTAAAATTAAGTGCTGTAGGGATGCATGGGAATTGAATACACATGAGAATATACATTATGAATGTGCATGAGAACTAGCCACTGCTACTGTAGATTCCTGCATTCTAATGAGTGTGGGCATTATAATAAGTGAACACCCTGGAAGTCCCAAGAAGTTTAAGGAATAAAAAAAGGCCTTTGTTTTCTTTACCTAATTAATCCCATGTGACTCTTCAGGTACAGCAGCCGAAATTGTAGAATTGTTTTGCGCTTAAGTTGACCTGGTGTAAGTATACAGTTGGAGCATATTCTGCAAGACAATGCTATAGCAATGCCAAGTACAGATAGCTTGGAACAAGTGCTTAAATTTGGATGTATTGATTAGTAATTTATTGCCAATCTGTCACAGTTTTAATGTTTTGCAGTTTGTGTAGCAGTGCCTAGTTTAAGGAAGATTTGGCTTGTTTTCTAGTGCGCATCACAACTAGTATTGCTCTCAGCTCAGTCATACAGACAGTTTTATGATACCTTGTTATTTTTAGAAGCCGTCACTGATGCCTTCATGGTACAGTAGCTTGTGCACAGGTCAGCTTCAAATTGTACTGGCACTGTGCATATACTTTGCTCACATCGCAAAAATACACCCTGGTCATTAAAAGTTCAGTTTGCATCACTGCTAGCATTTGATTTTTCTTTATGTACCAGTAATCAGTTTGTAGGATGCAATGATTATCGTTGTTAGTTTTAGTATGTGTTCGAATCACACCATTGTTCCACGAACCACTGGCAGATCTTTTCCACAAAGAGTGTGTGCAGGCAACTTTGGAAAGTTTAACTTTTTGTAGAAGATAACTTCATGGCTTTATTGGTCTGTTGCTGCCAGTGTTCCATGCATAACATCAAAGAAGCTAACCAATTCTCCAAACTTTTGGCATATATACTTTCAGTGTGACAGAGTGGCCATCCTTCAAAGGGATTCTGGATACTTGTTAAACACATTTGCGACAAGTTTTTGTATACCATGTCACCAACATTGGGGTATAAACATGCATCGTAAAAGATTCCTAGAAGAAAATGCTGTCTCAGTGAAGTATATCGCTATCAGAACTTATTGCATGCTTCAGTCAGCATAGAAAAAAAAAATCATTCTTTAGTTTCACACTTGTCACTGTTTGTGTGTGCTGTGTGGCACATTGAACATTCTAAGTGCCCAAATGTCTAAGCAATTAGAGAGGAAAGCATTCTGTCAGCATGCTTAAACTTTTGAAAGTACTCTGATGAAAGTATATCCACCGTGCAGAGTTAATGAACTGTAACAACGTAGTAATCAATAAGATATAACATAAAATAGCATTAGGGAAAACAGAAACACTGCTTTTAAACTACAGTAACTCAGACTACAACCTATATTGTGCTGCATCTGTAAGAGAGTACAGTGCAAGTACGTTCCATGGTGAATTTTTCCATTAATAAGTTGTAATTCGCCTGTTTACTCAGTGACAGATGACAGAAATTGTATTTCACTCAAATTTAATCTCACTTTAAAATTTGATAAAAACCAGCTGCATAGAGAAATGCTATCGATCACAATTCAGGTGTCATAATGTATAGTATATGGTAGGAAGGAGTGTTTTTACTGTACAGTGAGTTGTGTCAAGTAACAGCTTTCTCATCATCTAAATCTATTTTACATTCCATCTAGCATTCAGAAAGCTTTGAAGAAAAGTTCTGTCTGTTGGAGTGATGGGTAGCCTATATATAAAATATGATAAATTTGAGGTCAAATGAAAACTGCATGCACGTTCTTATTTCAACTGCAGTCTCCCCAAACAGCCTTGCACTCCCTTTTTATCTTCTCCCAGTCATCACAGACTTTTAATCGGGTTGATTATTCATAGCAAAGATAAAAACGTGCAACTGTGTATAGGTATGTAATATATTGCAGCGTTAATGTAAAATTATACATACACCACTATGCGTTTGTGGTTGGTATACAGCACAATATCTGTGTGAATACTTATAGTCATAATTGTTCTTCACTTCATTCCTTGAGATGAAAAGTGTACATCTGCCTTGTGTTTGGAAGTTACCATGGCAACCCACTTCTTGCGCATTATCTACTGTAGGTGTTCAAGTCGTGCTTCTGAACAGCCTCACATGGTACAATTTAATTACCAGCAGTTGCAAGATGTGCAGAAGCTTACCAGCTGCTTGTTTTTCATTGGTATAAAATTCAGTGACTTGCAAAAAAGAGTCAGAGACAGGAACAAAAACGTGAGATACAATCAATGGATATGGAAAAGAAATAGCCCAGTTTGATGACAGTTTGTTGGTATTAACTGAAGACGTTAAATATTTGCTAAACTCATCTGTGTTATCATTCCTATATGTCACGATCATGATAGTTTTCAGACTTGTACCATCAAACAGTTTGCAAAGTTGAAATTACAATGAATGCATGGCACCTAGGCTGACACAAATGTTCTGACATGAAGATCAGGTTACATCCTTGCAATTTAATGTGGTTGCAGTTTTTTGCTGTTCATTTTGCTCTCATATTTTTTGGTGTTGTTTCTGTTGAAGTATATATTCCAATAATTAGTCCCATGCTGAAGTTTACTTACTCAGCAAATCCTGAACATTGTATGTCAAAGGGCTACTGGAGTAAATGATGATCCAAACTGCAGTCATGTCTTGTTTAAGTATCTGGAGAATGTATAGAAAGAAATGTCTTTTTGCATCAGAATTGTCCATGTGAATTGTAGTTCAAGTATTGCAATTTATGTTAAAGTTTCATGTTGTAAACTGTGCATAATTTTAGAGTTTGCATATTTAGGAATGTTTGGCATTGTTGGACATTGAGACTATACAACCCTGTCATCACAGCTATGAGGACTCTCTGAAGATTTGTTCAGTGTCAAGCATTAACTTTGGTAACTTTTTATGTATAAGTACTGGATGAATTTTAAGCGAGCGATGAATCCAACCATGGTTTCCACCTCATTACTACAATTGTTATTTTTCCATTCATTTTAAATTTTTGCCACTGTTTTGGTACTAGATACTTAAGAAAGTGATGGCAGCTTTGAATGATATGTAAGACACCAAAGGATGGTGCTCATGTAGCAATAAACCAATTGCAGTGGCTTCCTTTCATATTAAAGGATGGTACAAGTATTGTTACTGACTATATGGCCAATTTGGACATTTAAAGATGGAAGTTGACTCCGTCCTCTGTTTCTTTTCATTTTTGTCAATAGATGGAACTGAGGTTACCCATCTTACCAAAGGTTCCACCATAAATGTCACATGGCATTTGGCTTACTCACATAGGGTAGGTACTACTGTGAATGTGTAATTTTAATGAGATATATACTCATACAGGCAATGCAGTCTATTTGAATATTACCATGGGATCCATGCTCTCTTCTGTCCTGTCTGTTTGAAATGTATTTCCAGCTCAATGTACATTTGATGATAGTTCAGATTTATGATAATTTCTGCTATGGTCATTGTAGGTGACTATTCTAGAATCATCTGTCCTTTCCTGAATTTGAATTATTCTTTTAAGAAAAGAATTTTGAATTATACTGATAGTGGAAAAAGGGTTGACTTTCAAGTCATGCCGATAGAGTTTGCATCTGCAGTTTTTCAACACAGGCTTGTTATATGGAAAAAGAAACACAGGCTGTCTTTGTTACAGTCTGAAACAGTCATATTTCAAACTCATTCAAACCTTCTTTTAAAGAGAACATTTTGAAGATGAAATTGATACATTACTGAGGTGATGGTGATTATTCCTGAGCTGTTTTTTATCCTAATTCCCTATCCTGCTTAAAGAAAATCCTTCTGTTATACTTCTGTAGCTATTTTGCGTAGATTTTAGTCAATGTGTGATACACACGCTGTGTGTATCATAATGGCAATTTGCCATTTTGGATACCATGTACAGTAAATGTTCGAATGCATTCATCATGACAGTGTTTCAATGTTTGTGCTTATTTTTAATTCTTAGGGTGGATTTAGGCTGGAGCTGGTCCAGAATACTTCAGTTGTAGCCAATTTGACTGAGGGTGTATATGTCGATGATGATGACATAACGTGAGTATA
Source organism: Stichopus horrens (assembly GCA_009801055.1). Classification (NCBI taxonomy): domain Eukaryota; kingdom Metazoa; phylum Echinodermata; class Holothuroidea; order Aspidochirotida; family Stichopodidae; genus Stichopus; species Stichopus horrens. The sequence goes on along the minus strand of VJOZ01044987.1, from coordinate 5,508 downwards.
CAGTGGTGTGATCATGAAGCTACGAGGAATGGAGTAAAAGCAGCTTATAACCCTTTGAAGTCATGATCCGTTCTAACATTCCAAAGCTCAAAATTGTCATAAATTGGTACAAAAGCCTATTTTCTAGGATTACTGGAGGTTAAGCAACAGTTGTAGGAAAGATATATAGCCACTTACAATCCTAGTACAGACCTGCTGTTGTTTTTGTCATAATTTTTAAGTAATATTCGAAGAGATTTCATAGGATGCGCAATTGTGCACACATATGCCATTAATTTTGAAAAACTAAGTTAGAATCTAGCTTTAAGATTAACCAAGTTTTGTTGCAGGAAGGATCCAGAATGATGGGAATTTTACTTTAGAAATGTTTCTCGGTTTTCATATACTCGAAAATATCCTCTATCGAGAAATAGGTGGTAGCACTGGAACAAAGTGGCTATTTTTCTTTATTTGTGGGTCGTTTTATTGTTGTAAGCTTAATTGTAGACTGCACATTTATTACTACAAAATGCAGTATTAACGAACAAACTGCGCAATGTCTTTGAGAAACTCATTTCCATTTTTGGATGTGTGAACTATGATAACAGTCGTCCTTTTCATACATTCTACCTTTTTGACTCCTGTTAGTCGGAACAGATGACGGAAATTCAAATGGATTACGTTGAGCAATGAGACAAAGGAATTGTCAGATTGGAAAGATTAGAGGCTATATGGATTTGTAAAGGGGTTGTTGAGAATGTTTACTCAAGGTAACACTCAGTTTAAGAAAAGCACCATGTCACAATGACTCTGCTTTTACTCCATTTGTAGTAGCTCCATGGTGTGATCTTCTTTTATTCAGTGTAAATGCTGTTCGTTAATTTCTCATGGCTTTTTTTTTTTTAACATGCTGGGCTTTTTATACTGTACCTTTTGGAATGAATAAAATTTTTAGAAGAATAGTTAGTGGGAAAACAATTACAGCACTGGGATTCATTTCCATATTGTGTCTGTCAAACACTTAAATGTTGTCATTCCCAAGTGATCAGCAATTTCAAAATTTTTATCAGTATTAAGTTTGGAAGGAAACCTTGATGATCCCATTTACAAAGTATCATTGTCTCTGGTCAGTTTATGGTAGTCAAAAGTTGGCACAACCATATATGTGTGACATGGTACTTGTTTCACAATTTGCTCCCACTTATGAAAAAAAAATTTGGAAGGATTTTGAAGTGCAACCAGGTAATAATGCTTTTAATTAGCAAATTAAGTCGAGTTCCAAATCCAAGAGTGAGGGAAACTGCTGAAGGTTGTTTAGTATTGGACCCCTGCTTATAATGACTGTGTGCATAGGAATTTAGTTCTAATGTGAAAAAGTGTATGGTCACAAATTTTTAAAAACCAAATTGAATTGTTAATTGAATACTCCCTGATGTACATTTGTATACGTGTGACACATGCAGATCATCCTAGTACTGTAGTTGCTCCATTCGTCATTAGGATGTGTTGGAAACTTAAAAGGGTCGGAAAAGGTGACTGTGATTTTGCGAAGCAACTTGAGGTACCCCCTCAAGGTAATTACTAATATGAGAGAATCCTCCAAGCACTTAAGTGTAACGTGATGTGTGAAACACATTTGTCAAGATGTCCCGTATTATGTAAAGGAGTACTGCTCTTAACTTTCGAGTGCTGAACCTTGCAAAATTTAAAGTGAACATGTGAGTGGAAAGTGGAAACTTTATTTTACCATTAGTGCAATTAACCACATGGGATACTGGTGCATGGAGTCCCTGTTTGTGTTTTGTCCATGTTTCACCGGTGTTTACACAAAGTTTTTGATAAAGAAATGCTGAAAGGCTGTATTGCATCACCC
>VJOZ01044970.1:0-18616 GCA_009801055.1 Stichopus horrens | reverse complement strand
CTTCCATTTTCCCCATAACTTCACTAAAAACGTCATAATTGTCTTTCTTTGCTCATTTCTACGTGTGACATTGATCTGATTTCACCGTCAAATTTCTCCTTCTACAGAAACGCAATATCCACGTTGAGGCCTAGTCTCTTCCCCAGTCAATTTCTTTGTCTGTCCGTTGGCTAATCGAGACGTTACCTACGCCTCGTGACCAAAGTAATTGCAGTATAAAACAAATGAAAAAAAAATGTTACTTTTCAGTTCTTTTCATTTATTTTTTGTCTCAAATTCGTAGGAATTATTAGAAACATACGTACCACCATGAGCCTGATCTCGTGCACTGTAGGCTGATCAGATGAATGGTAATAAGTCATCCTTTTGTATATATATCTATAACTGTACTTGCATATTTTATTAACGACATTTAAAACTTAAGACAGGCAAGACATATCGTCATGTACGTTCATCTTACTTAGAATACCCAAATGACTGTAAAGAACAAAACTTTTGTTAATTGCACCATAGACCTTTACTTGAACAGACCAATAATCATAATAATTATAAAAGATAAAAAGAAATAAGATTCAAAGTTCCTTAAATATGATGGACGACACAATACAATGGTGCGACGCCGTAAAGTTGCGATGCGTCAGAAATGTGAACATTTTAGTATTCGTGATCGAACTTAATTAGCTGATTTAAATCGAAGTCTAGCAATTACTCGGCATGTAGCAATTTAGCGCAAAACTGTTGCCATGGTTACGAAATCAATTATGAAATCATTGGAATCGTATTTTTTGTTGAAAATAATACCTTTAAAGAGAAAATAGTTAATTTCATTGAAGCCAAATTCAGGAACTATATACAAACATAAAATAAACACCAATAATTGAGCTTAAGTTGTAGCATCTTGATTTTTTTTTTTATCCTAATTTGCAATGTTGCGCTTTATGTAACTTCCACGATAAAATAACGATAGTTTCTCACTTTGTTTTCTTTCGTTAGTACAGAAAGTTGTGACTACGTTTCATGTTTTGTGACGTGAATAGACATATCATTGTGTCTGGTGACCAGTTGCTATTAACTGACAACTATCATCAGATAGACCAACGCACTCCCAGATGTGTCCGAATCGAATGTCATTATTATTCAGTTGTAAAGCAATATTTGGCTCTGCCCATACAACTGTGTCCTATTCAATCATATCTACTGACTCTACTCATTTACGTAGAACACGCGTCACCTAGTAATATCTCACAAATTCATGTAAATCATATGTACGAGGCGTCACTCAGATATGTCAATAATCCCATCCACTCCCCACCTACTCATGTCCACTGAGGCCATTCTTTCGTATTTTCTGAATTCAACTCAGCTATATGGATTGGGTCTCATTCTATCACACGTGCTTAGTCCATGTCAGACTAAGTCGTATCTACTAGTTTCCCTCCATATTGTGACACGTCAGTGCTCCCCAAGGGGATCCAACTAAATCCAACTTGTAGCTATTTTCTCTGATTCCTGGCCAGTGGTAGACTGAGCACACTCAGAGATGTCGATCGCGTTCTGCGCAGTCGCATCATTTAGACCGCCTACCAAACACTCTAATAATTGTAGTACATTCTCTTGCATTCATACCGTATTGAGTTTGCTCGGTCACTTCAGCAGTCAGCCACAATTATCGTCCATAGAGTGTCCAACATTATATAAGTCGATCCCCTACATTGTCTATCGCAGCAAAGAGACGGACGGAAAACACCAGACACAAGTAATCGGGAGTATAAATGTTACCTAGTATCATGATCACCTCGACGCATAAAAATCGAGTTCTTTGGTTGGAAATATCTAATGTAATATCACATGGCGAGAATAAAAAGTACATAAAGAGAAGTACTAATTCTTTGCTCATTACCTCGTAAAATGGATGAGATGGATGTGTTAGAGATTTGTAGATCGTTCACCCATGTTAAAATTCTCACTTTGTATTGTTGTACTATATATATATTTATTTTTTTTAATCGGTGAACGCACTAACTTCGTATAGAGGGCGCTTAGTCCTGAGGTTACAAAAAGGACAAGCACAGTCAGCATGGAATTGTGATACATGTAGCATACAAAATTACACGAAATTGATTGATATTTCAACACAACAGACGATAACATCCGTCTCGGTGGAGTTATATAGACACTGAAGTTTAGAAGAAAACTGACTTAGGGTGTAACTAGTGGGACCAAAAGAAAACTGCAAGGACGGTCCAAAATACAGGGGAGAAAATGAGCGTCAGTTCATTCCCGAGTTGTGCATTTAACTTCGAAATTGATCGCTACATCATCTGTCCCTCTGTTTATGCATCGATTTACTAGCACCATGTTTCACATATTTTGCCTATATGTCTTAATTAGTGCGATCTGCTTTGGTTTATTTGTACATGTCCCAGTGTGATTGCCCTTGAACTCCCGAGACTTGAACTCAAAGAAAGCAATGAACACAACAACTTATAAAATAGCTACTAAGCTATTCAATGACACATTTTTCTTTCCATCAATCATTTTACCACGACAGTAATATCATTTCCAATATTACCAATTTTCCAATATTATTATTATTATTTTTTTTTGGTTTCAAAGGAAGACCATCACTTGACATAACATTACATGACACCCTGGTCCTCTGGCAATTTTAGAGCTATTATGACGATTTTATGAATATGCCTCACGGAGTGACTGACAAGTGCTCTGGTCCCACACATAAAGTGGTAAGTCATGTCTCAAGAAGACTTTTTCTGCATGATAGAACATGACGTGATTTCCAGACATAGCACAATGGTTAGGGTAGATTCCTCTCGAGAGAGCATAAACATGTATGATATCATATGAGGATGACTGCTGAGGAAACCTGTTTCGTTTGGTATCAAAATCATTTCTTTATATAATAAAATATGACATGGCAAGCAGAAGTGCCGTCAGGGTTTGGATTTGCCTTATGGAGGAGAAATGACTTTGTATATCGAGATGTCGTTAGTTGCTCCTTAAATATAGAATTGGACTATTGATTTAGATTATTGATAAGAAGATCATTTCGTCATTATTTATTAATTTCTTCAGTTCGTGCCTTTTAGAACACTAACCGGACATGTGAACTCCCCTCCGTCAGTTGAAAAACTCGACGGGTTTTATTTTTCCATAAATTCCTTCGTCTACATTAAAAATACACTGTACCTTGCTGAAAACGTAACAAAACAGAAAATATGCCACCCTGAACATAGTAGCACCATTTATATAACCTTGAAGAAATCTGGGAATGCATGTGTCTTTTCTTATCCCGACAAGGTACACTCGTTACATCCATGTGGCAGGTTAGCTCGTAATTCAGATGCGCTATTGGAGGGATGACGCCGAGGCTGACATGATGCATCCACATGAAAGTCGCATTCAATTGAGTTACCGTACCGGAGGTTACTCAATGCATTTACTTGGCAGGTTCCCTAGCAATTCAGTCACCCTGCTAAAGCGGATGGTGGGGGACTATTAGGTACGCAATATAGCGTAGTCGTCGTTTTGAAGTTCCGAAACAACTATATCTCCTTTATCAAATGATATCCTTTCCAAGTGAGAATAATCCCCATCATCTTCGGTAGCTCTGGCCCTGAACGCCTGCTTTCTGACATTGTTATTTGACGTTCTTTCAGATTGTGCTTTCCTGCTTCTGTCCAACACGAAATAGTGAGGGTCAGCATTCTTTGTGGTACCACTGTACGTTTTTCGGTGAGAGTTGATTAGTCCCTCCACGCCATTTTGTCTCACCAATGGCTCTATTGGTTCCTCCTCCAATTCGTCGTAGTCACTGTCATTGGCGGGACAGAACGTTCCACTCTCGGGGCGAGAACTGTCTGGCGAAGGTACGTTTGTTGAGTTCTCTAATGTGAAATACGTCGGATTCCCTTCCGAATCCGGGAGAGTCGAATTAGAGTCACGGATCGACCTCCTCATGTCAGATAGCGCCCTCGCCCTCGGAGACGGGACGCTATCGGACGGATCGGCGTAATCATCTTCATCGTCGGAGTCTTTCCGTAAAAGAACCGGGGAACTGAATCGTTTATTCTCACGGAGGGAATCTCTCAACGGTCGTGACTTAGCTGTAACGGCTGAATGGGACGTCCTCAGTTTGGTGTTCGCGTTATGGGGCCCTTTGCGAGGGGTTCCGCTTTGGTTGTTTGTTGGAGATGTTCGACTAGTGGGATGTCCACATCTTGCCAAGCTTGGACTCGACATTTGTTTCTGAAGTCCCTTCTGGTTTCTAAAGCGACCGCCGTTGTAGAGAGGATTGGACTGTATCTGACCGAGGGCTTTCATTTCGTTAGACAAATTATCCTGTCGCTCCATGGTATCGGTTGAAGCTATTCCGTCAGTACCGTCAAAGTTGAAAGGATCCGCGTAATCTTCGTATTCATCACAATCCGCCACCACCAAGCTCAATCGATCTTGGTGTTCGCTGTCCGTCGTGCTCGGTTTCCTGGGCAGAGCTTTGCCATCCTGCGCGGGCACGGAGGGCAAGGAGCTCCACCTGCTCTCCGTTGTCAAAGATGACTTGATGGTAGCCTCGTATGTAGATTCATTTGCCAACATTTCATTGGTAACACCGAGATTTTGTATACTCTTTGGCAGTGGCGTCAGAGTTTCCGTGCTCCTGGTACTAATGGTCGACACACTGCTAAAGTAAGAAGGCGTGTTGGCGTGGAAACTGTTGCGCAACTGCGGTTGCTTTTGCCGTTTTCTTGAGGTCGACATTAGACTTTTCACCCTTCGAGGTACCATTGGTTCTTCGTCCGGACTTTCTGCAATCGGAACAGGTGGAAGTGAGCCGTTTGGGCACGGATGGTTTGTTGGTATGGGTGGCAATTCGACGTTTGGTGGAAGTGTATTTTCTGGGAAAGAAAAAGGGCAAAATATATACTATACAGCCAAATGAGAGAAGTAAGTCCAAAGGAAAGATGAATGTCACAATTCGTGGAATACGAGTAGGCGGTCAAGTGCGGAAGTCCATATATGAAGTGGAAGTAGTACGTATTTATGTTTCAGCTTGTTTAGAGTGACATTCCAATATATGCCAGTGAAAAGTCCCTGTTGTAAATGATGCCTTTGGGCAACTATATACGTCGAATATTCTACTGCATATCTTCTAAAGTGTATGGGTTAACGTGAATATAATCGAGTACATAACCAAGCATAACGGGTATGTAGCCATCAAAAGACCTGTTTCTCGGATGTATGACGAAATATTCACACACATGCATGAACATTAAATTTGAAACGTTTACATACCCTCCATTATACTTGTAACTCTAGTCTAAACTGATTACTTACGTCAGAGAGAGTAGGACGTAGATTTAAATTTATGTCTCCCCCCCCATCCGTCTGCGATATGACATTTCCATAATAGTTATGACTCGTTTCTAGCACGAAACCGAAAGTGTTCTGGTTAATGATGTTTGTGAGACCTACGCACTTAACAGCATACACGAGTACTTCTGGGAATATATCACAACGGCAGGGAAGTTCCGCGTTATTCAAGCTACACGTACAGGTAGTTGCTATTGGTACCGGAAGTTGCATTGGAAATTGGCGTTATTAGCTGGAAGGTTGTGATCTTGGTACTATAAGGCATTTCGGGGAAGTATGGTTTTATGATTTTTAATTCGGCTGTGGATAGAAAATGTAAACCGCTCCGTCGGTTCCGCTACACGGGACAAGTGTTCGGAATATATGTTGTCTGTTTATATAACGTCTTTACATGAGAGAACTTTAACAACAGAAAGAGACGTAATTGATGACTTGATGACAATGACTTCGAGTCGAAGATGCAACTGAATGTCACCAACACAGTCACAATTAAGGGGTGCGATGGGGTTGGAGAAAGGGTTCTCCATTGGGACATTATTTCATGCCCTGTGAGAACAAAGCTCACAGAGGTGATGTTAGTGATATATCAAATTGATGTCGAAATTAGATGTCGAAGCAGTTGGGAAAAGTTTTTCGTTTTTGTGAGCCTATACGTATTCACCTGCCAGTAAAAGTGAGAAGAAAGACTTTGAAGATTGGGAAGAAACCAATTTCTGGCAAAAACATCAGAAGTAAAGACAGGAAATGTGGCAATTGAGGAATAGATAGGATGTGGCATGCATTTTTATGGTGTGAAGGAAAGGTTAAACGGTTTTTGAACTGCACTGTACACTGACGAAAGACATAAATCAAAAGTGCGGGTAGTGTTCCGGTTATTGTAGGCCTATACTGAAATCGCCTTGATTGCAAAACAGTTTTGTTTGGTGGAGAGCTGCGATGTTTGTATTATTGGTGTCTTCCGCAGTGTCAAATTTGTTTCTGGAAACGTTGTCTTTCTAATCCAGAAGTACTTGCGGCAGGTACTAATCAAACAAATCTATGTTTTCTCATGAATTTAAAATAAAAGACATACTAAGCACATTGACTTATCCACCAATAAACAATAAAGCATATAAGATTTCATGTAAATGATCCACACAAGTGAAATATGTGTAAATAACGTAATCCGTCACCGACCGCATAATATTTCGACTTGGGGGAAAAGAAGGGACCGGGAGGAGAGATAGGAGACTCAATGTTCGGTTATTATGCAAATCATGTTCAAAGAAAATCCAGAAAATGTTTCCAAATACAACATGAACATCAATAAAAGAACTAATAGCGAGGTAGAATACCATCTGAGACGTATCCGGCACCAGAATCACTTTGAATTCATTCACTCATTCAATCCACACAGCCCTCCATTTTCTTTTATGAAAGGTATTTGTGATTAAGGATTTATTTAGGACTACTTTACCTTTCTGTACAGTGTTTCTTTCCTTTTCCAAAATTTGCCTGAAACAAAATATGGCCCAAAGTGTACAGAAACTGATTTTAAGATCAGTAATTTTGCAAATAATTCTCGGCGTTGGTAGAACGCTTGTTCTTTTATTTATTTGTTTTGGTTTCCTTGTCTCAAGTTCATCATCACAATTATCTACTATCAACTGCCCCCCCCTCCCCTTTTATTGATGTGTAGTGACCACCCATGCACCAAATAAGGCCCACCTGTCCCTTTAATGTAATCATCTCACAATTAGATAATCGGATGATCGTTGTTCCTAAAAGATAAGGTCCCATCACTTCCGGGTGTAGGTCCACCTCTTATCTAATGCATGCAGTACTGAGATTGCAAAGGTAATGATTTGAGTCTTGATTTAAAGCCTAAGTGGTGCTGTTTGCTGGTGTGTATATGGTATCGTCCTCACTTACAACTGAACCACAATAGCAATAGAATTTAGTCTGCGTATACCATGACCACGGTGGACAAATGACAAAAAACACCTTTTAATCAGTATTGCACATTCATCCAGAATTATATTCCTAATACGGGTGTCGTAAACCTGCAGTGTGAAAAAATGTTTCCTTTAATATTTCCTTAAACAATGTGACAAAATGTTGATAATACCCAACTCCTCACAACGTGATCACTGTAATATACTTGTCTGAAGCTTTTGTGTACATCTACTTGAAGACAACACGAAATAAAATGCCAAGTACATGGATATCCCATCCTCATATAATTTCACATTCGGCAATCGCCGAATTACAAAATATGTACACGCTAGCTTTCAAAAAGTCGTAAATCAAATACCCCCTCACNNAAAATAATAATAATAAAATAAAAAATTAAAGTAGATTATAAGTCCAGAATAAGAAATACAAATACAGCTATATGTTCATTCAGAATGTTGATGTTATTTTTTCAACAATCTGACGCCAGAGTGAAAAACAAAATCCAACTGAAATGCGTCAAGGTGACAATGCAAACTATGATCATATATTAAATCCATTAATTGTCCTTTATTTTCTATAAACAAGTAAGAATAATCATCGTTTAATTGGACAGTAACATACATGTGGTATAAAAGGAATTTTGTGCGTTATTTTCGAACATTTTGATTTTTCCGATTGTGAGCAACTTCGCTTATTCCCATTGGACTTTTACAAACAACTGACATTACGTAAACATGCTACAAAATAAGGTGATTCTCCAAGTCGTGACAACAAATGCATGAAGTTTTCCTGAATTAACCGCCCTTCTTGTGGGTTAGTGAAGATTTATAATATAGGCTAGACCTGCAGTAGAGTAATTAATGAGGGCCATTCGTAAAAAAAAAGTAACAAAAAACAATCCCATTGTACTATATTTATTTTAAACAGAATCGTCCTTTACACAAACAATATATATCACAAATTTAAGATTACATTTTGTGATAATTACTGTTACTGATTGATCAAGAAAATAGTAAACACATATCAGAAATCAGAGGCCCTTTATCCATCCATCAAGCAAGTAGCTGGGACTTTGAAAGAAAACTCCAGAGAGTGATAAACAAATAAAAGTCAAGGTCAATTTCATGTAGCCTACCTTAGTTTTCACCGCTCTTTAAGTAATGTATGCAGGTGACTATCATTGTTAGCCTATACCGTTTGTACCTTATGTTCTGTCTTTTCGTTGTTTTCATTCTTTTTATATAAATTAGGTCAAGTTTATGTGGAGGTCCACTTACTACTATTTACAACAAAAACAAATAAGTGCCTAACATATGTTACGTGGACTATTTCGCCGCAATTATCGCCAACTTAAAAGCAACCGTATATAGACGCTTAAGAATGTTTCGTAATGCGCTATTCACCGAGAGTCCGATAGAGAGCGAATATTTTTTGAAGAGGTCTGTAACAACGTACAGGCCAACATTGCAACTACACACGTGACATTGTTACTACTACACAAATTACGTTAAAAATTAACTATGTTAAGTGAAACCACTACGCTTTACGATACGAAATCCCAAACACACACACAAAAAAGGAAGAAAAAGTACAAAAACTCACCACCGTGTCTGACGTACACAATTAAATCGAAGACGTCCGTCAGAAGTCACGTTCATCTATCACTACACTCAAAATAATTAATGATCCTTCATAACATGAACTCCGAAACAAACAACCAAGATGGGAACAAACTTTCCTAACCCCAAGAAAATCAGCACTCCATATGAGTCCTTGCAGTTCGAGTGCACATCACACACTGAGACACTCAACAAGAGCGCTGACCTTTGCAAAGGTACAAGCTACTCAGACGGACGGTCGCTTATACATACAGCTAATATCTTTGTTGCGGATTCGCTGTGCCCAGCTATCTATCTACTTCCTTGTTTTGTATTTTTCTCTCCTTTTTTTTTTAGTGCAGGGTAAGGATGAAAGTGAAACTCTTATTTCGATGAAATAGAATCCCTTAAACTGGGCAGGCAAAAAAAAAAATCGCACATTTGATGAGAAAAATGAAACGAACAATTATGACGAAGAGTTGGGAGTTATATAAAGTACCGGTCTGTCTGCAGTCAGGAAGATAAAGAAGAGGAATTCTTCACACTAAATAAAGGGAGAAAAATCATATAAAGAGGGCAGGAAATATTTTAAGAATGACAACATTTCGGAATGATGTCATTATTCGAGAGGGTACTTTATTTTTTTAGCTGGCCTTGTTGTTAGCTGTCAAGCTGTCCTAGAATGGAACGAGATTCCGTACCTCAACCCCCCGGGGTGTTCAAGCTCTTAATTGTCATTTTGGTGAATGTCAGGATTTTGGAAAACTTAAAATGCCCAAACAAATCAGATGCTTCAAAACTTTAACGTTTCTCTCTGTATGAACCAAATACGAGATGTCCCGTTGGGACATTTACACACAGTCACGACTTTGACAAGAAATGTACGCTATATATATGGCATAATGTTAACGCTAGGGATGATGGGATAGAAACATACAATTCGGACAGAAGAATGGCAAACAAAGATGATTGGTACCTTCACCGTTTTGCTCGCAAATTTTATAGCAATTGAGTGGGCTGACAGTAATGGTACCCCCAGGGTCAGACCAGGCGTGTGTGTGTGGGGGAGGGGGGTACCGGACATGCAATGTATTGATCAGAATACCCAATATATCAATTAGTCAAGCTAAGAATTTAGAAATAAAGGCTCTGGGTCACACACAGAACAGTTTCGCAACTCTAAGTGTTGTTGAGAAGGGGAATGTGGGGCCCACAACAGGTGTCCATGATTTGCGCGTTTTTAGCGGCTGGTGGATACTGAGACTGTTCCACAGTAAAGCAATGCTTGTAGAGGTTTACCGAAGGCTAATCTGAGCAAAATTATGCCATTTTAGGACGAATGTATTCTAATACTTATCTTCTTCTTCCTTTTTTTTTTGTCAACTGACCAGTTCTTTAGTCACTTTCTACTGAAAGTATAGCGGATGCATATCTGGGGATTGGTTGGAGGAATTTACAAGTACAGTATATATCTTTCCCGTGACAAACTTTCCTTCCATGTGATGTGTTCATTCTTCCTTGTTCAACTCTTCTCGAGCAGTGTAGCACGTAACAGTGGACTGAGAATTTTTTTTCATTGATATACTACAAGATAACTTGATCTCTGGTTACAATGCTGTAAGTTTCTCTTTTGAGTTTATGTAACGATACCGCGTTGATAGGTTTTAGTTAACAGAAAAGGCGCGGTGGTGGATTCCACTGTCACTTTCATATACCTACTAGTTTTATGCACATACTGACATATTTACAACCGCTTCTCTCATATCATTCTTTCCTTTGTTCAGAAATGCCTTTGTTCATAAGCCAGTACTTGGGATTGATTACACCAACGATTTATGCAAATTTCGGCTTACATGTTTGGCTATTCCTGTACATTTCGGCATGTGCAACTTAAGCTCTTTCACTTCGTATCTATGCATGAATGTACACTATATTCACGACGTGCTACGTACGGTCTGCAAAGGTTAAGCCAGCTTAGAGTGGGCTTTTAGTGTTCTTTTCCTATTCAAATTCTCCACCACCCTTTTTCGTGTCTCGTATAGAAAGATCCAGACATTTTTATATGCAAGTCATCAATGCTATTTTCAGGAAATATCTAACATAATTAGGCAAACGAATTATATTAGTGTATTCGAAGTGAGAAACTGGTGCTAGAAATCAATCGGTTGTGACGTAGTACCGACAAATCTAGCCTGAACATTGCCGTTGATTTTTCTCTCACACCGTGGGTTGCAGTACTGTTCTTTGGTGATAAAACCTTAATTTTACCAGCCTTTGAGCAGCACAAACCTACGTTTCAAAGCATTGCTCTGAGTGAGGTAATAATTATTGTTTAAGAATTAGTTAACTCAAACGATTTTACTCTGACATTGGGCTGGAGCGACGAATAAATGATAAGAATACCTTTGAATCAATTACACAGCTTATTTTCACTCTGTTCGGGGGAGTCTTAAAGTATTAGTGGTACTTTAATTTTATGTCCATCCCAATAATAAACTACCTTGGTTTCCCGCACGAAAGGCATCTGACTGTGTTCAGGACGTTTCCGTAATAGCTGTATACTTAAGAGATTATGCGTGGTAAGATTTTGCTGGGAACACGAAGAGTGCAAAAATGGAACACAGTATTTTTTTTCCAGGCTCGTGCTGAATCCCAAGTTTCAAAAAGTTATCTTACATCTAAGGAAACTTAGAAGAGGCTAACTTTTTTTTTGTCTCAACGGTGCTGTCGTGATCAAATCTTCCACAACCACCCCGTCCCCGCAGACCAATCCATGCTCATTCAAACAATTGGGATGGTCACATCCCCACAGTTTGTATGTAAATTGAAGCAGGATACGTTGCACTTTAACGCATTATGTATAAGTCCCATTTTTGCATATATGAATATCCATATCTATTCCCATTGTTCTATTTCATTTCATGTAACAGTGACTGGTCGCTACACTCCCTTGGAGAGTCTGAATTTTGCAGGGCCAACAAAAATGTCCAGACGATTTTCAATTTGAAATATCTTGAATATGACATCATAGGTCTCCTAGATTTTGGGACAGACAATCTTTCCCCGGTCCATTCTCTTCTGAACATTGACAAAAAACAAAGATANNNNTAAAATTCGCAGTGGACGTACTATCATCGGTTGCTTGTCTGTGGTGTAAGTTTCAGTCTTTAAGCTTTTCATTCTAAAGTTGTGTTTGTCTTTTCCTCCAAGCCGCAAAATGGACATCGTAGTGAGAGGGATGGGGGGTTCTGTCTGCTTATATAATGGCCTGTACCGTCTATAGTACCTTCCTCTGTTTTGATGGCCATTACGATTATGAAGTACAAAGACGACTGAGTGTAGCCATGGCAACGAGACACAGAAACGTTGCAGGAACAGGAATCACCTTCATCAGACAAGAAAGTGTTCGAGTGTTTGAGGGCGTGCTCGGTGAAAAGAGGATGTGGAAACGGAAACAAACTCTTGAAACTTAAACAAAATATTTTCCTTCCTTTTAAAGCGAAATATTATGCTGAAGGACATCTTTTAAGTTCAATGTGAATGTTTGGTTAAGCAAGGAAATGCAAAAAGGTCGAAATTGATGTCCGATTAGTCTTTCTTGTCACTTGTTTTTGGGGGGAATCGTGAAAGACTAAGATAAGCGAACACGGCGAAACTGATTTACAGAATGTAGCTAATACACCGACAGTTGAGGCTATGTGTACGTTATTCATTATATATTACAAAAGTTTAGTCGCGAAGGTGATGTATAGTTTCCACACGTATACAGCGTTTACCCACAGTTGAAGGCACTATTGAATGCCGTTGCAATATTTGCCCCGTACATGTGCGTTTAAAACTTTCCCGTATTGTGTGATCTATATTTTGATATCATTGTGTCAATGATTGTCGGAACGACATGTTGAATGTTGTTTTCAGGGTTGATTTCAGAGCAAAAACCCGCTTTAGGTGACTAACTGAAACCTGCTACTATCAAATCTACTGTGTATTTCTGCATAACTGCATAACGTATTTCAAAAATATGTGTGTAATACGTGTAATGTGTGTATGTGTGTGTGGTTTGTGTATGTGTAAACACATAACGAAGGAGTATTAACGATATGAGGTGCTGTGATACGCTACGATACGATATGATACGCTACAATACGATATGATGTGGTTAGGATTCAGACGCAAGCCTTGCAAATTACCCTTTGTATCCGTATCAAACATGCATGAGGACACTGTAACAAATTAAAAATCATCATACGCATGAAGTCAAACAAGCTTAAAACTCAGATTCCATGGTTCAGTTCAGTCGAGTTTAACGAAGTAACAAGCATGCGCAGAAAGGTACCACTTCAAAGTCAAAGTGCTGGTAGGCCTATTGATTTATTCAAAGAAGATACTTCAAAGGGGGAAAAAACTTATTGCGCGAAAAAAAAGCGTTTTGTTTTTTTTTTCTTTTGCTGTCCAGATTATGTATTGAAGATATGAGGAATGTCATTGACGTGAGATTGATACCACTTGATCGCACTCCACTGGGCATGTCATTATTTAGATTCAACTCAGATGTACTGTCTTAATTATATATGTATAACAAGATGTAACTACAACACAAGATGTTAATGTGTACATGTGGACTATACAATAATGTAAACCATACAATTAGCAAAATTGTTTTTGTATAAGGTATAGTACGCCCATAGATACATTTCATATCGGTACGCACCAGCTGTTATAACGGAAGCCTTGCTGCAGCAAAACGTGTGTAGCGATTATGCAGCACATTGGAAAGTAATTTCTGAGTGGAGCGACGTCTTGCCTTCCTGTTTAAAGTTTTGAATTATTTCCTTGTCAACATTGGTGGCAAGAGCATGATTAAATTACAAGATGTCGATAAACGGTTCACCCTACGAATTAATCAGCTCTAATTAATTCCGTGATCGTTAAATTCGACCTGAAACATCTACCTTTAATCTTTCATTTTAATGACATCCCCTCAAATTCGATTCACATGTGTCACAACGAATCACGAGACCAATCCTAATGTCAAATCACTTTCGCTTTTCTCCAATTTTTGTTGTTGTTTTGCTTGAAGTTAGTACACGTGTACCTGATAATCACATTAACGGAATGAATATAACCAGACGAAACTATACGGACTTTTATATACTACGATGCTGAAATAATAAATGTCACCTCCCTAACTGATTGCATCAGTCGGTTGGGCTACAACCTTTGACAATTCTCGTTGGGACAACATGGGATTCCTATTGTCAGTGTTGGCTGTGCAGGGTTATAGCTCACACCATGCATACACTCATACATGTTGCACAGGATTAGGACGGACGGGCAAAATTGGGAAGTGAGGGGTGTCTCATGTTATCATCAGAACTGAGATTGAAGAATATAGTAGCAAAGTGGGCCAACAGTTTCCTCCAATGTTGTTGGTAAACTCTTTTACTAAAGGGTGAAGGTTACAGTTCATAGAAAAAAATATCTCGTTTGTCCAGCTGCATGTAAAAAGTGGGTAGAGCGGTGGTAGGAAGAGGAAGCAGGCGGGGGGTAGTTCCAGGTTAAAGCCGGTGGTAGTAGGCCCTTAATGGTATAACCGGCAGCTATGTTAAGAAGGAATTTAGCCACAGTGGACTTCGGAATAACTGCACTTTACAACATTTGTTGTCAAGCTATGTCCAAACAGATATAATGAGATTAATGAGCGAGAATATGCTATTCTCTGCTTATTACAACTTGTGTCTTAGCACTCACCAGACCAGCAAGGCTCACTTGTGGCGTTTACAATGTTTACCCACGAAACAGACAACTTTGCGACGTTTTATAGACAACTTCTGAGGCCTTTCCCAACTTTCAAAAAGTACATAAGCCAATCGGATTTAGGATGTTACTACCGGATTATAGAGCGAGTGTTTTGCGGAATGAAAAATGACATAGGGTTATACAACTGTCAATGACGTGGTCGTTGTGAGAAAGTGAAGTATGCACTGAAATTTGCATTGCATGTGACGTATTATTGGCTGCAATTATTGAATTTCTGCATGGGGCCTAAATGACTGTCGAAGGGAAACTAGGAAGGGCGGGGGGTGTCTCTAAAAATGACGTCATGCATATCAAGTCGAAAATGAAATCGAAACGGAGAAACAAAGTTAATGTCACAAAGGGAAGCAGGAGCCTTAATATAAAAATAAAATATATGAGAGTGAGCAAATAAAGACATTTTAAAGAAAAAGAAAAGTAGCAGATGTACAGAAAACAGCACATGATATGTGGATACCTTAAATTACCCTTTATGTTTATAGATATGCGATACGTATGCATTGTTCCATGCAGACTTTCAAGAGAAGGTGACGGCCAAGGGTGCGCAATCACCAAATGGAGGGGTTCCAGAAGAGGAGGGGGGCGTTGAACCGCCATAAAATTTTGGTAATTGAGATGCTGATAACTGATGCAAAATTTGATGACATTATTTTTATTTGAAATGGCACTAACCTGTTTCCCACTTTTATTTTATTTCCCAGAGCTAAGGGGTCTACATTTCACACACTTTTGGGAACACTTGTATGTATGTTACATTCTCAGCTTACAACTGAAACAGATAATTCGTTTTACAAAATTTCGAGGTGCACTATTCACAAGAATAAGGTAATCAGGCCAGCAGGTAGTTTCTTGTTCCTGAAAAGGCACAATTTAGGCACACGTTTGAGTTTCATACCAATAGTGGGTCGGAACGAAGAGGTGTTACCTACGACTTAAGTTGTGTTTCCTGCACAGGAAGGACTGGCTTACAAGAGCATGCCATAATAGATTTTAACATAGCAAAAAACCTCGTCTTCAATTATAGATGTCTCATATAAATGGTCACAATTGCCCATGATTTGCGGGAATCACTGAGGATTTACATGTCCTTGGTATTTCGGTGACGAAAACTGCAGTGTACAGGACTTTTAGTTATAAAATTTGTACCCAAGACTTTCGTGGCAAATGACAATGAACTTATTGTAATCATGAATATGCATGTGGGTCGATTACGTTAATTAATGTTCTCTTTTTAGTCGTATTGTATGGGTGGTTCTCCTGATAAGTTTCCTGGGATTGTGGAGGGGACTATATGCAGCTGTGAATGCGGGCATGGAATTAGTTTATGTTATGCATTTAGATACCTAAACGCATACACAAATGTAATGGTGCACTGGGATATTTGCACACACGTCCGCAAACTAAGTTGATATGATATGCAGTCACAATTATGTGAAAGGTATACCAGCAGTGTTCTACAGAGAGGTGTGGGGGGAGTGAGAAGTTATTGCTTTGACGCGCCCCAAGTAAAAATGCCATCCTCCCCTTTGAAAGAGCGAACTCACCTAACAAAAAATTGTCATATGGAGCACCATTCATATGTCATCATTTTGCATCTGAATTATAAAAAACTTCTTGAGGTGAGATTGATTACCCCTTCCCCCTCAAACCACTACACGAAGGTCACTTTTGCAATTGCATATACGTGCTTCACGAATTGCCGTCCCCCCCCCGTCACCCCTCTCTCTTTCTCTGTCTTAAAGATGCTGGGAGAACACTGGACTGGTACTGCTTGAAGTAATATAGGGTAAATGGGTACAACAGAGGCTGAGATAATTTTTGAGAGACACATAGTTTGGAATACTGAGGGTGTTAAGCTTCATATTCACATAGCAACCCCTTACGTTAAGCACCAGGCTCTCTCTCAATTGTTTCTTAGGCCATCAAGTTCGTCACTGCCTACAGCATGCTGTTACGAATGTGCTAAAATATTCAGCAATCCCTTTCCCTTTGCTCGATTACACATGTTTTACATACAGACATGCCACCTAATACCTACTGCTATGCAGCTCAGGAGACCCCTATAGACATTGGATTGAAATAGCTACACAGAAAAGGAAACACTGTACTGATACAGTTTATGTTTGGGCTTGCACGGTATGTTTGTCTACGAACTATAGTGATTACTATCACACGGTAAGTAATAACGTATAGTATTATAGTACTTATGGTAGCAATACTGTAGTCACTGTGAGGCACGAGTTTGCTTATATTAATGGAGAAGTGCATTCACAAATTAATCAGAAGGGCATGCATGTTTGGAGCTGGTTGGTCCAGGACCAAAGTCCAATGCAACATGCTGTGGTCTGAGACTTTCCCTCTCTCTGCCCTTTTTTCCCCATGGCTTTTTTCTATTCTTTTGTTGCCGTTCTTTGAAAAATAAGGGAGGGGTGGGAATCCCTCTACCCTAAATATACTTGTACCGTGCACTGACTTAGTGTATTTTATTTTATTCTTTCCCTGGCTTATCTCCAAGTGCTTATTTTTTTATTATTTTATGGCCTTAAAATGGCACCTAAAAATGGGCAGGAAGTGAGAACAATATACCCTAGATATAGTCGCACCTTGTACTGAGTATACTACCTACTGGTACCAAATACAGCGTCTGTGTCAAGATAGTCTCTACAATGTATATTGTTGTAACATATACATGGAAACATTAAGGGTAAAAGACATGTATTCCTCTATGCAGATATTTAACTCACCTCTTCTGCATATATTCATCTCATCTACATCTTCGTAATCATTTGCATCCAGTCTGCCGATTCTCTTACTGAAAATAAACGAGAAAAGGAAATGTCATTTGATATATATTTTGTCGTTCTCTTTCTACAGTCACGGTGAATGACCTTCATTTTAACGTGATCTGTATTGATGCCAATTTCCGACATAGTACCAAAGGTTTTCCCCTCACAGCCATGCATCCTCTATTCTCAGCCCTCCACCACTCCTTCTCCCCGGTTTTCTCTTTTTTTCTCTGACATCTTTCCCAACATTTTTCAAAGCAATCCACATTTGGACAGTGTCTAATTGACTCAACGATTGTTNNTTTTTGACCATATGTGAGTTTCCATGATATGGTAACGTGGATAAACTGGCACAGGTGATGTACCGGTACACACGAATTTGAAAATAATTATTATAACATGCCTCGTTTTACCTATATCAAACCACAGGCTCCATTACTATGCCTATATAAAACACGTGCAAACAACTGGCTCATGACAAAGTAAACGCCACTTAAAAAACAAATACTGTCCTGCAAGGGAAGACATTCTGCAAGAGAAAGTAATTCGATAAGAAACTGTTTCGTAACTAAATGTTCTTTTGTTTTGAGCGAGTGACATTCCCATGTACACGGAAACTGAAACGTAACGTGCACTTTCTGTTTACAACAAAGCCTATGGGAAACACGTCATGTATCCAACATACCCGGGAGAGTGGAGATACTGCAGATTATACACAGGTCTGAATCTGAAGTGAACTGAATTCCATAATATGGTGATTACAGAACCACAGACTTTATTGAAAATTAAGTTAAAGTACTAGACAGGGTACGAAACCTCAGACCGAACACAGTTATGGTATTTCAACGCAACCCAATATGGCCAAAAGACCCAAAAGGTTACCTACGTTGGTTTGTGTAAGATGTTGTGCTCACTTACAGTATGTGTGGATCCGGAGACGGGCGGGCGGGGAAGGGGACTCGCGACAGGAATATGCAACAGTTGGGGGCCGGCATTCGAAAGTTGAGATGCTTTTGCAGCATTTTACCCTATGTAAAAGAATTACTCAAACTTTAAGTGACTGACGGTGGTAATATAAAAGTATACCCAGAA